>QUTJ01031308.1:0-10813 GCA_003573635.1 Goniomonas avonlea | reverse complement strand
CCACTGGCTCCCTTGCACCGCACCGCAGACTCAGAGGTCCACTCCGTGGTCTCCTTCCGGGTCCCACCAACACGCCCTCGCCCAGACAAATCTACAGATCCAAGGTTCGCCCCAACAACAGTCACACTCGTCGCACCAGTGCCCGCGCCGTTACTCCGCACAGTCGAACTCGCACCGATTGTGCCAAAGGAGACGGCAGACGCCAAACACCCTGGAGAAGCTCCGACAGTCCCACTGACAGACAATCCTCTGCCGACACCACTCATCCTCTTGCAGAGAACCGATGAGTCGGAGGTCCAGGCGGTGGACACTCCAGAGCTCCCTCCAACTCTTCCTCGCACAGAAAAGTCATTCACAGCGGCATTCGACCCCACCACCGTAACACTCGCAGCACCTGTCCCCGCAGCGTTCGAACGAACAACTGTGCTAAACGCGGATATTGGTGCATACGTTATGCTCGTTACAAGAGTCCCGATGTTAATTCCAACCGTGGCGAAAGATGACAACAGCACCCCTAATCCGTTGTTGAGTTTGCAGCGCACGGTCGACTCTGAGGCCCACCGGGTCGCCACGGATGCACTACCTCCAACGCGCGTGTGGTGGGATCGACTAGTGAGACCAACGCTCGACCCCACAACAGTGACAGTCGCCGCACCGGTTGCTGCAGTGTTTGCGAGCACGATGGAACTAAGTCCTATGTTGAATGTCAGCGCGATCTCATGGGTGAGGAAACGCCTTGTCAATGTCACTGTGAACCGCGCAATACCGACACCGCTCGGTCGGTTGCATCGTAAGGTCGAGTCTGATGTCCAGAGGGTGACTTCGCACCTCGTAACGCGCATCCTGGCGTGCCCGCTATGACGGAAGGCACCAATATTCCAGCCCACAATTGTGACACTAGATGCACCAGTCGTTGCTTGGTTGCAGGAGACGACACTACTTGAGTCGACTCCGTTGATTGTGAAAGCAGCCGTCATCGTGCCGAGCTGCTGGGACTGTGTGGCGACGAGCCTGAGGATGCCAACAGCACCACTGGCGCCTTTGCAGCTCAGGCTGCTGTCTCCCACCCAGCGAGTCGACCCCAGACTGCACCCACCAACTCGAGCTCTCGCCGACAGGTCACGCGCTCCAATATTCAACCCCATTACAGTAACAGTGGTGGACGAGGTCGACGGTGCGTTGGGGGCAACAAGCGCATTGGCAGCGATTCCATTCGTGGTAAACGCAGACGAGATGCTCCCGATAGTCTTTTGTGTCGGATCCAATTCGACAGCACTTAAACTGACACAGCCAGGTCTGGATCCAGCAACAAACCTGCACCGAACCGCACTGTTCGAGATCCATGTGGTCGCTTCGCTCTGAGTCCGACCAACACGCCCTCGAAAACTACGATCGACCTGGCCAGCGTTTTGCCCAATGACAGTGACACTTGTGCCACCAGTTGCGGGGCTGTTGGTGCCCAGGGCGCTGCTCAGACCCACCACCACATTCGCTGTGAACACCGAAAGCAGCGAAGCAGTCCGTCTCTGAAGCGTCAAGGTCACGCCGCCGCTCGAGTCCACAAAAGGTCCCAGTTTGCAACGCACTGCGCTCTCGGAGGTCCATGCCGTCGTTTCGGACCCGCTGCCGCGCACCCTGGCGCGGGTGCTCCGGGCCACATCCGCAATGTTTGCTCCGACAACGGTGACACTTGTCGCGGCTGTCAGCCCCGTATTTGTGCCCCTGACACTACTCGAAGACAGCCCGAAGCTATAGCTCATCGCCGACAGCACGCTTTGTAGAAACGGACCGAGTGAGGTCGCAGAGACAGTCAAGGCGGTTCCAATTCCAAGGCCGGTCTTGAGCACCACTCCAGTCTGCGAGAGCCATGTTGTCGCTTCCCACCCAGTACCACCGACTCGCCCACGTATGCTTGGGTCCATAACTGTCCAACCGACCAGGGTCACGCTTGTGGCCCCAGTCGCTCCGCTGTTTGCTGAGCGTACGCCACTGGCGCCCCACAAGTCGTAGCACATTGTTTGCAAAAAAGTGGAGCTCTGGTGCACCATCGTCATAACTTTGGTGAGCACAGCACCCAATTGTTCACCCAGTCTGCAACGGATGGAACTGTCAGATACCCACCGAGTTGCGCGAGCCGCGGTTGTCTGGATGCGCACAGCGTTGCTGTATTGCGTGCGGGCGAGGCTCGACCCGACGACCGTCACAGAGACCGCCCCAGTGGCAGGTGTATTCTTGGCAGTTGCAATCACCGAATCATCTCCATTTGCGTAATACAAGGCCTCCAGAGTGCCGACAAGGACAGAAATCGTGCCCACCAGTCGTTGAGCACCACCCACAGCCGCGGGGGTCTTACATTTCAACCCACTATCTGAAGCCCATATTGTAGCCACACAGCCAGTGAACCCAACCCTACCAAGTCGGCTATGATCCACACTGCCTACGTTCGCCCCGACAGTGGTCACAGCTATCGCTCCCGTGGTTGGGCCGTTCCGGGCACCACCAGTTTGTGAATCGAACGAGAACGATCTTGTCTGTGTTGCAAAGGTAGCATGCAACGTGCTTGACATTCTCAAAGCTACGTGGCCAAAACACCCACGGCCACGGATAGAGCTCTCAGACACCCATCGAGTGGTCTCGCCAGCACTGGAGCCGAGACGAGATCGCGCCGAGAATCCCAAACCGAGGTTCCGACCAAGAACAGTAACACTGGAGCTCCCGGTGGTGGCAATATTCTGTTTAACAAGATTGCTTTGGAAAAATCGGGTGTATGTGAACATCACGGTCAGTGTGGAAACAAGCCCTGCGTGTGACCCAACGATGGTGTGGCCAACCGCTGCGCCCGCAGGAAGCTTTACCCTCATTGCTGAGTTCGCCCGCCAAACACCGACCTCCATGGCCGTTCCTCCAATCCGGGCTTTGGGACACCCATCAAAGGCTACTGCCGGGACAAAGGGAACGTGCGTTCCGAAGGTGTCCCCGAGAATCGTTAGGGTGGTTCCACCAGTTCGTGGTCCATTCGTCCCGAGCACCGAGCTAACAGTGATGCCATCAAGAAGCACACAAAAATTCAACAGTAACAAGGTCCATAGCAGCAATGAACACCGTGCCAGCTGCATCTCCCGAGGCCTTGCTACGTCTCCATCGCTGGCATCAGCCCTGCGTCGAGGCTGTTCCTGCCCCCAACAATCAACACTTAGCGACAAGCGATCACCGCAGGGGCAAAATTCGTCGAGCTATATTAAGATTGAAACCGAGACGAGGCTAACCGACATCAAGGCCTCTATGATTTTGATTGCTTGCTTATCGAAGCGGCGACGATCGTCGTCAAGCAACCGAACACCAGCGGTCAACCACCACCAAACCGCCGATTGGCCAAATTTGGTGGCTGATGATGATCGCTGGCCCGAGGCTGCGCCGCTGCGGGTGGCTCGAGGCCTGGTGTTGAGGCTTTTGAGGGTGGACCAGTTGCCTGTTGCTTACGACAGGCTGGAAGCTCGCCAACCCCGTGAGAACTGCGGCGGACGAACAATTCTTGAAGCGTGATTCTCGATTGCAACTCGCGGTTACCGCTGGATATATCGGTTTCTGAAGCAATGTTTCGCTCTAACTCGGACAGCATCCCGAGGATTGCGCAGCCAGACTGTTGGGTTAGCGTTCTCTTTCAAGTGTGAAGAAGTGTCGGTTTCTAGGGTTTTCTGAGGTCAATGCGCGACAATCAGGGTTCCAGGCCTGCAGTGCCACCTGTGCAACTCCACATGTCCTCTAGCATGCATCGGCAACGGGGGCTATTTGAGTATGGAAAGCAATTTGTGTTCGGAAAATCGACACACTCCAACACTCGCGAGTTCGTCAGACTGGACTTCGACGCAACAACCGGTGTCATCTTGTAAGAGATGCATAACACCGCCGGTAGCACAAGTCACTGAAGGAACAGAGGGGCCTAAGATTCTCGCCCGTCAAGACAGCGGTCACCTTCTGTCGAGCGCGCGGCTCTTGGTGCGAGACCACGAGAGTGAAAGAATGCTGACTCCAATTCTAGTGAGCCTCTTCGAAAGCGACTGTAAATAATAACAGCGTCTGCTCGAGCACCAATGGACTCTTCAAGGCGCCATGTTGAGTGAATAAAATGAATCTGGAGTTTCAGCCAGCCTTTGTTCGGGGCTTCTGATCAGCTTCAAGAAGGACCTGGGCATGGCCAACCAGCAGCCACAATTCTGCCGCAACAGCCAAGGCCCTCCCGAGAAGCAGGTAGGCCCCAAGGGCGCTGACGCCACCGGAGCCCAAAGGATCCAGAAACCAAGCGGCCCGCGACCGCACATATAAGAACACTGGCAAACCAAAGAGTCCAGAAACAGCAGTAAATCCTAGGGGGTTCTTGAAACCATTCGAGAACATCAACGACAGGAAGGCGTTGGGCTGTCGCTGGGACAGATCCTTCCAATTGTCGCCAGATGCAATAAAACTTCTGTCAATGCTTCAATGAGTTACAGCTCAGGCAAGAACAAAAAACAAACCATACCCAGCATGCGTCGCGACAAACACCATCCACTCCATGGAGGATAACGCAGCGGCAGCAAAGCCAACAAGACCCCCTTCCTCTGCAACCCAAAACCACATCGCAGAACGGGATAAACTGCCAATGGGTTATCAATTGTAAAATTACTCCATGGCATACTTGTCAATCACAACGTCGAGAACTTCACCGAACTTTGAGCACTGGTCGAGCTTCCTCGCAAGGATCCCATCGAAAAAGTCCAGAGAGCAGCTCAAACCCCAAACCGACGCCGCAGCAACAGAGAACCCACACGAATGGCATACCATACTGATAACTAAGAAGAGTAGACGGGCATACCCAATCAAATTTGGGACAAACAACAGGATGTTCTTCTTCGTTGTCATGATCATGTTGCCCTTGCCAACAATGTTGCCATGCTTGAATTTGTGGGCCCCGGATTTCCCGGATAGAGCTGGGCGGGCGTGAACAAGTTGTTGTTATAACTCTCTGGATGGAGCACAGATAAAAGTCTATCTTCCAACAACGGCTTTCCTTTGATTGTCGCGGATCGCATCGTCGGGAAAAAAATGTTTGCTTGATTATTTTGTAATCGATTTTTTCGATTTTAAATCACGGTTTTGTCAACACCTGTTGTCCAATAAATAATTTAATTCATTGCTCCCACACACCTTCCTGCGTGTCGAGAGGAGGTCGGTGTTGCAGAGTTTGGACTGAGATAATGGTGTTTACTTCCAATTGCAACACACCGACACCGTCCGCTGTTGCAACAGCTACCAGGACAGTAATTCTTTTAATGGACCTCGGTCGCCTGGCCATAGTACCTGTTGATAAACCGAGACCTGAGAGGAGGTTAGAGGCGGGGGAGAGCGGTGTCAAATTGAATTTCAATATCGGAAGGTCCCGTGTGCCAAGAAACGAAAAGAAAACAAGCGCACTTGAAGGCGGAGACATCCGGGTCCTTCTGGCAGGGGTAAAACTTATGGACCTTCAGGTTGTCCAGAGCCTCGGTCAGTGCTGCGGGCAGCTGCACGCAGAGTTAAACAAGGTCCAATCCCATCCGTGAACCAGCCGAACCGTCTGCTGATTAGAAATATGGAATAATTCCGTCCGAGAACCGATATCAAAGCACATTCGAGGCCTGAAGGGGACATCCGGGTTGTACAGAGCCTCGGTCAGTGGACAGCTTCCGTATGCAGAATCCCCCCCAAAAAAAGTCGAGTCCCAGTTTTCGTCAGCTATGAGGTATGAATGAAATCGACATAGCGGGTTCATAGTCATCTCATAACCCGTCCGCTTAGGTACCCGGAGGCTATCGTGTTCACCACACAGCGCACGCTGCCACGTCACTCCTATTCAATTTGGCACACGCGCTTGCAATACCGTCTGAATTGCAATCCAGTGTGGAAACACCGCAACTTCAATCCCTCTACCGTACGGTACCCGAACTTCAATCCCGGCTGAATTTGATTAGGTAGAGTGTGTGGCGAGAAAAACTCACCGCTTCAATCTCAGCCTTCTTCTGTGCACGGGCCTGCAACAGCGTGTCAGGAATAGGACCCTTTGAACAGGTGGGGGCATCCGATGACGAGTATTGATCAAAATACACAGGGTCTTGCGGACATCTCTGACCGATGATCACTTGTGAACCGTTCAACCGCCCAAAAAGAAAGGAAGCAGTCGTTTCTAAAGAAAGACGCACAGCACGACGCTCAGCCTTGACAGTATTGACTGTGTCCCGAATGGTCTTCTCCAGAGTGGCCTTGAAGTCCTGCAAAACACATCTGTGATCTGGAGAGGATGGACAAGTTCCAGAAAAGGACACCAGAAACCAAAGCAGATCAACGGCAGAGGTCATTGAAAGTTGTCGCCCGTACCGCTGGAAGTTCTTCCTCGGTCATCTTCTCCTCGACCATGTCCTGCCCAGGTTGAGAACGAGGGCATCTTGCAATAACAAAGGAACTTACATCCACATCATCCATGGACCAGTCAAACTCGAAAACTGACGGGGCAGTACGCCCGGGAACGACTAAGATAATTTCGACTGCTGTGTCAATGGGCTCCGCGAGTGCCTTCTTCGGGAACATGATGTCTGTCGCAGTCAAGGAGAACAGCAAACCAAACAAAAGGCAAAACAGATCGAAAAAGGGGATACACGGCATGCAATAATCAAACTTGTGAAGGCGCTCCTCGCTCAGCTGACGCAACGCGGAGCCTCGCTGAGAGCACTTGAGGGCAAACACCTGAGGCTTCTTCTTTGCCGCGCGAGACCGCTTCTTCGGCCGCTCTGGCACGGGTGCATTCTCGTCCCTGTCATAGCCAGTTTGAGTATGCAGACAAAGTTTAGACTCTCTCTTTCTCTTGCCTGGGGACCTCGAGCGGATGCCAGCCCATCTTAAACCGGGACATTGGCACGATTGACTCCTCTGTCATCTGTGGCAGCGATGAGATGAGAGGAGATACGAGGTGTGCTTAAAACCTGTACAGCATTGATGCCAAGCTGTTCTGGGACAGGATAGGTGGAGTCCACCACGACGATAAAAGGAATCGGAATCACTCGGCTCTCACCCTTGTAATCCACCATTTGTGCTGCGAGAAAAAGTCTGATCAATGGGGTGTCACCAACGCGATGTCAACTTACGCTCAGTGCCACCAAAAAGATAGAGCAGTCTTTTCTCATCGAGGTTTGAAAACTGCCCACTGATCAGCTCCTTATCCTGCAGAAACGGGTGAGCCCTCCACGGCTTTCGGTGAGCTCGCACCAGGTTTGAAAAATCCCACTCAACAGCGTGCACATCTTGAAACGTGTGCCACTCTGTGCCGCACAAGAACACCTCCTTCCACAAATTAGCCGGCTCCTCGTGTTCAGAATCAGACGCGGACATTTGATTTCAGGCAAGGCGCGAGAACGTGCGAAGTCCACTGCGAACCTTTCACACTGTCCATATGTGGATAAGGTGATTATAATGATCTCCGCCGATCGGCTGTGAATCGGCGCTTTTGGTGGTGCGTGTCCGCCTCCCGCACTTGCCACCATTGCCACTCAGAGCCTCTGAGTGCGCTCATTTCCCGAGGTAAAGACAGACCGCCGTGATGCCTGCTGCTGCAGAGTCAAACGCGATGGAGCAGCAAAAGCTCTCATCAACTGAGCTGACAGTGATTTCTTCGACTTCGGTCGAACATGGGTCCTTGGATGATCATGGCGATGGCGTGCTTGCCTCGGGAGAAGTGAGCAACGTCTGTCGCCTCTCTGAGGTGCGGCAAGCATAGATCTTGCTCCGTTGTAACATGTTTCGGACAGGTGAAAACGGAGCTCAAGCATGTGTGCCGGCTTGGGCTATCAGTTGTGGTCAATTTTTTGTGCCAAGTCAGAATGTGAACACAATTGGTTTGAGGACTAAAGCACTCCCCAGATGGCGCTTGGTCTTCAGTGCGTAATGTTTTTAGGACATCTGGGAGAGCTGGAGCTGGCCGGTGGAGGCATGGGTGCGTTCACCGTGAATGTGACTGGGTGAGTGGCGCTCTGTTTAAGTTCCGAAATAACACCGCTTTTGGACGCAGGTTCTCGGTGCTTGTGGGGCTCAGCTCCGGTGTAGAGACACTTGGTGCCCAGGCGTTCGGCGCGCACAATTTTCCTATGTAATCCCCTTTTGTTGCTGCATCTTGTGTGACACTTTGACAGGTGCGGCACCATTCTTCAGCGTGCAATTGTTATAAGTACGATTGCGTGCATTCCAATATGCGTCCTCTGGTGGTTTCTCCCCCAATTTTTGGTTCTTGTCGGTGTCAATGAGGTGGGTTGTGCTGTGTGTGCCATGAGCACCCCGTTTGATTCTGTTCCAGGATATTGCCGGGCTGGCGGGTATTTATGCCCGGTGGGTCTCTCTCGGTCTTTGGCCATTCGGAGTTTTCCAGATGGTGCAGAAATATATGCAGACACAGGTCCGCCCACCTTTGGTTTCGCGGCGAACCAACAAGTGATTTCATCAATCCAGGGCCAGATGTGGTGTGTCACGTGGGCCTCTGCTCTCACTAACATCCAGCACGCCATCACCCTCTACCTCCTCATCTTTGTTGCGGACTTGGGGTTCCACGGAGCAGCTATCGCAATGGCGATCACCAACTGGGTCCTGCTCGGGATCCTTCTTGGTGCGTAGAGGCTCGGGATTCTTCGTGGTGCATAGAGTGCTCAGGATGCTTCGTGGTGGGGAGAGCGCACTTGGCAATGCGACCAACAAACAGCACAAACTCGCTCCACTTTACTATCACCCACGCTCGCTCCTGCGGACCCAGCAATTGCAGGAGCGGCTTCCGGTGGCTACAGCGTTCGCAGTGTACGGTGCTGAGCCCAAACCTCGGGGCGATTCTCTCCTTATCCGCCATCTCTCCGTATCCGCAATTTCTCGCAATATATCCGGATCCGCAACATATCCGTAACATATCTGTAACATATCCGCGACATATCCGCAGCATATCCGATACATATCCGCAACGTATCGCCAAATATCCGCAACGTATCGGCAAATATCCGCAGTCCCAAGCATCCGCCGTTCTTGAGTCCTAGCATTCACCTCGACCCTTGCAGCATGGATCAAGTATTTCCGCCTGCATGAGAAGACCTGGTTCGGATGGGGCCGAGAGTGTTTCAGGTCCGTTGAACTGTGGCGAACACTGCTCTCCATCGCCCACTGGTGGTAGAGAGAACAGAGACAGAGGCTGAGTGTGAGGGTGCGAGACCCCTGCCACTGCGTGTGCACAGTGCTCTGACACAGTGTCGCAGTGGTCTCGGGCCTTACCTTCGCCTTGCCGTGCCTGGCAGTGCGATGCTCTGCCTGGAGTGGTGGGGTTTTGAGTTCGTCACACTGATGGCTGCCCGGATGGGCCAGGTACGCGAGCGTGGGGGCTTACTTCGGGTGTTCGAGAGCGACCACGAAGAGGATGGGGATGTTTGGAACACCTCCGTGTGCTACAGGGGCGCGACAGCTCAAACTGGTTACATAGTTTGAACAGATGTTCTAGTCATTGATTACAAGCGGATAATGATCGGAATCTCAATTGATTACAAAACGTGTGGAACCAGTCTAAGATGGTCTGCGCTCGCGTTCCCTGTCTGGAGAGGCAACTTTTACCTTGCCGGCCTCGCTGACCAGTCGTTGATTGGAGTACCGAAGCCCTCTATGTGATAGTGTCAGGGTCTGGAGGTAGCTTCGTTGTGACCTGCGCCTCACCGTTCCTGGCAGTGCGACGCTAGAACACTCCCGTGTACACACACTCAGATCGCATAGCCTCCACCCCCGTGTGCCTTCACGCACCCAGTTCACATAGCTTCACCAGAACACTCCCGTGTACCGCCACGTAGCTCCACCAGCATCATCGGACACTCCTGTGTCCCTTCACACGCTCAGTTCACATAGCTCCACCGGCATCACAACACTCCCGTGTACCTTCACTCAGTGATCGAGGCCAACTTATCGGCATATACGCCGATAAAGACGACCGACCGTTCTCCACCGCGTGTGGTCACGCTGCTGGAATGATAGGTTTCTCGAGCTTGCTCCCACTCACCGTGCGCGTGCGCGTGTGCGTGCGCCATGCAGAGAGCTTGGCGAGACAAGGCAGATATTGTTCCGACCATGATGTGGGAACAGTATCTGCCAACGTGGGAACACGATGTGAGCTGCCCGGGCAGGTACACAGCCTGTGCCCGTGGCTTGCGCTTCGCCTGACGCATGTCCGCAGACGGAATCCGCAACGCAGACAGTGCTGTTCAACATTTTGACGGTGACCTTCATGGTCCCCCTTGGGTGGGTCTGTCCTCCAGCCGTTGTCCCGGTCTTGCTCTTGCTGGCTTCATTGGTTGCCCGTTTGTCGCTTGACGCTGTGCTTTTTCTCACACTAGTGCCTCCTAGTCGAGCGTCGTACTAGTACTCCATAGGAAAATTATCCACTGAAACAAAACGTCGTACTGGTACGATATCGTACTCGACTAGGGGGCACCAGGCGGCTTGAATAATCTCTCTCACGCTCTCTCTCCCGCCTCTCTCTAACTCTCTCTCCCTCCCTCCCTCTCTCTCCCTCGCTCTCTCTCTCCCTCTCCCTTCCTCCCTCCCTCCCTTATGTACCATGCTATTCCGCCCCTCTGACAACACATGCCTAAAATTGCCAACCTGCCGAATTTCACCAACGTGTCCGCACGCGCTCCGTAGCCTAGTGCCTACTTCCTGCGTACCAGCCGTAATCAAACCGGAACCAGCCTAATCAAACGATTATACCGCACGTGCCAGTTGATAGATATTTCTA
>QUTJ01031307.1:0-10810 GCA_003573635.1 Goniomonas avonlea | reverse complement strand
AGGACAAGGAGGGAGGGAGAGAGGACAAGGACAGCGACGGCGAGAGGACACACCTTGCCCTTGCCGAGCAGAGTCATATGCACGCCAGCATTGAAGGATGACGGCCCGACGGTGGTATTGCCGAAGCGGGAGAAGGACCACTCGCTGCCCTTGGTAGTACAGCGGTTCATCTCCCACATGGAGTTGAGGTCAAACTTAGACCACTTGATCTCACCGACCATCGCGGTCCAGCGGTGGGTGTTGCGCACAGGCATGCCGTTGCCGCCCGTGGCCGTGGTCGAGCTGTTTTTCTCGGAGATAGTGACGATGGGCTTGGCCGGAGGCTGGCGGTCGGCAAAAGGTAAAAAGGTTGGATCCGCACATGTCCAAAGCCGCAGCCAGAGAGCACATGGCACGACACGGCCACCAATGCTGTTCTATGCATTTTGAGGGAGGCAGGAGGGGGAAGGGGCAGGAGCAGAGGAGGGGCAGAAGCAGAGGATGGAGAGGCGGGGGCTGAGAGACAAGAAGGGAGGGACGCTAGCAGGTTTGCGGGCACGCACCACTGCCTCGGTGACAAAGCTGCTCATGGAGATGGGGTTGCACAGACCAGCGAGGCGGCGGTCGTCGCGACTGCCTTTCCACATCAGAAGCTCGTACGGCCACTCCTTCTTGAACGAGCGATAGCCAATGGACACAAAGACCTCGATTGAACCTGAGGCGGCCTCAAGGCGGGCATCTACGTTAGCACACGCGTGCGTAGTGGTCGCAACAGCGTACGCTGGGACTTTGCCAGACAGAATCACGACGTCACCACGAACGCCGACCTCCGCCACGCCGCCGTTGAGCGAGGCGGAAGCTCGGATGCCAATCTGCGCCATCGGCATGACGCCCACGAGGCCAGCAAAGTCGTTGCCCTTCCACTCCGACTTGCAGTTGACCCACACAGCGAACAAATATTTGAACCCGGCCTCACCCACAGACGAGATGGCGAGCTTGACAGGGACACCGCCCAGGGGAATGGTCATCGCGAAGCCGGGAATGAGCGTCTGCTGGTACATGTGGCCCTCTCGCACAGCGGCGTCAGACACCTTGTCGAGAGCAGACGCCGGACAGGGACCGCCGTACTGGATATCACGGTTGTACCAGCGGTACTGAAGCGACATGACATTCTTGCCCATGATCTGCAGGCGATGTCAGATAGCAGATGTCAGATCTGCACGTGGGGTCAGATGGGGGACGTCGGACGTCAGACTTCCACCTGGGCTATCACAAGAAAAAAGAGGACGCCCACAAGGGGATAGGGGCGGGGGGGGAGAGGGAAGGGGGGCCGCGGGAGGGGAGGGAGAGGACGCACCATCATGAACATGCCGACAGTCGCCTCTGTTCCGTACTTGCTCTCCTCGGGGGGGGGCTTGCACTGGGGCTTCTTCGCTGCATCAGTGCCGGCGCAGTCACCAGCGGTGGCCTTCTCAAGGCACTTCTTGTCGCCCTTGCACTTTTCCTTGGCCGAGTTTTGCTCCTTCTCCTGCTTTTCGTCGTAGTAGGACTGAGACGGGACGTAGCAGCCATTGTCGCCGAACTTGCGGGCGCATGCACGGCCCTAGGCAGATGGTGAGATGCTCCGCGACTGGACTCTGAGAGTGCGTGATGTGTTTCGGAGACAGTGGGAAGAAGGCGAAACAGTGCTGCGAGCAAGGGAGGAGGCAGAGGCAGCGAAAGCAAAGAGGGGGGGCACGAGTCGCACCGGAGGCTTGTGGCAGGTGTATCCACGATGGATGCAGCTGTCGCCGCAAGGCTTGCCCACGCAGCAGTGCCTCCACCCCTTTCCGCCACGACCCTCGTCGCCGCACTCCCAGGAGCCGATTCCTTTGGCCTCGCGGGTGTACTCCTGCTTCCAAGCAGACATGCCGTTCTCGGTCTCCTCCTCGTCCTCCTCGTGAAACAGATTAGGACGAACGACGACAGGCACACAGGCACACGGGCACACGGGCACACAGACACACAGACACTAGGCTACACCGATGCACTCTCCAGTCGGAGAAGTGCGCACGACATCTTGCCGTACGCCACATCTTCGTTTTCTGGAGACACTGCTGCTGCCAACGGGTACTCAGGTTGGGACACGCAGTCATGGGGTGTGAATTATTGCATGCAGAGGCACTCGCACGCTCACTAGCGGACGGTCATCACGACACACTCGCACACACCTCGAGGAGGTTGAGCTTGGGTGCCGCAGCAGTCTTGTCCGACTTGTCACGGGCACCAGGGACGTCGACAGTGGACTTGCCGTCCTCGAACTTGTCGTCAGGGTGCAAAATCGCCCAGGGGTCCTTGGGACCGAAGCGAGCTCGGAAACCGATCTCAAGAACGTTGGCCTCCTGCTTGTAGACCTTGGCAGTGATGCCAGAGGAGGCGTAGGCACCAATCTCCTTGTTGTTGAGGTGCGCCTCGGCCCTGGAGAACACAGCCACAGTGAAATCCTTGTTGCCGGTGAGCGGCAAGGTGGTGTTGTAGAAGGTCTTCTGCCACTCCCACGGCGTGTTCTTCGGCGGCGCAAGGTCCTCAGAGGACTTGGGCGCGGGGAGGTCGAAGCCGGGTCCGACAAAGTCGATGTTCTCGGCCGTGTCACGCAGTTCATTGTATTGCGCAATGCATCGCTTAGCGGCGATGCGAACGTCCTCAGGCGCTTCGAGGTCATCGCCGAGGGCCTGTGCCTGCGTCTGCACACCCTCGTCGCGAGCGTTGCCAAGAGCCATCAGCAGCGTGGCGGCGCGGGCCGTGGCCGCTTCCGCCTGGTGCATGCGACCAGAGCTGGAGAGCGAGTTGAGCTCGGCTCGCATGGACTCGAGGATGTCCGCGACCTTGGGGTCCTTGGTGTGGTGCTCGGCGAGCGCGCCCAGCAGCAGCGTGGCGTCGGGGGCATTGACCTGGCCGGTGGCGTGCATCGTCTTCTCCATGTCAGCGAGCTGCAGCACGACACTGAGCGGTGCCTTCTCGTTGAGATGGTTGCGGTTGAGCAGCGACACGGTGGCCTGACGACGGATCTCCAGGTCCAGGGATGCATCGCCCATGGTGCGCAGGAGACCCACATAAGTCGCAGCGTTGCGGCGGGCAGACAGCGCCGACAGCACCGTCTGGACGTTGTGGACCGACAGCTTCTTGTTGCGGTGCATCGCGAGCGCGAGGTCGAGCATGGGGATGGCGGTGTGGGGGGTGACCAGGTCGGCGAGTTCGCGCGCGTCGAGCTTCTCCTTGCCGGACTCGAAGTGCTCACGCGCGAGGTCCATCATCTCGCCGGCGTCGGCGCCCTTCGCTCCGGGGCCAGTGAGGTCGGACAGCTCATTGAGGGACGAATCTAGAGTGTACCACTTGGGCGCGCCTTTCATGTGGGCAGCGACGTGGGCGTCGATGTCCATCGTGGCAGGAACACCTTTGCAGGCAGCAGTCTGGTCGTCGTTGCCGAGGCGGGCCACCTCCAGCGTCTCCACAAAGTGGGAGCGACCCATGGACGGCGAAGCCTGCACAATGTCCTTGGGCTGCCGGGGGGGGGGGTGAGAGAGGGAATGAGGGTTGAAGAGGGTCGATAATGTGCGCCCGAAAGTCACTCAGCCAATGATGACAATACGTTGAGCAGCAATCACAAAAAGGCAGCCACGGCGAAAAAAATGCTCCTCAATGCATGAGAATACATTCTATTTCAGGGTCGAACCGCACACGCACCGGCGGCTCAGTGGTGCCGACAGTGACCTTGGCGTCCTGCTGAATGTTGGTGAGAGCACCGGCAGCGCTGACCATGGTGGTCGACTCCGAGGTCTTCTTGACGTCGTTACCCATGCTGCGAGCGCGTGAGCCTGAACAATCTGAGCCGGAGGAACTGCGGACATCCCTAGGGAGACTCGCGATACCGTGTCTGATTTCGATGGTTGCCAGAGAACGAAAGAAAGGGGGGGGGGTTCAGGTTAGAAGCACAAGACCTGGGGGGGGGGGGGTCGAACCACAAGACTGGGAGTTAGGTAAGAAAAACCAGCCTTACTCCTTGGAGGCCCGCGACTGGTCCTTGTAGGCAGTCTTCGCAGTGATCTGGACATCGCCCTGGGCAGTGCGCACAAGGGTGTGCTTGGTTGTGTAATTGCCGACCTCGTCCGAGCCCTCAAAAATGTAGCTCACGGGAGCAGCGCCGGCCTTTGCCTGCTCGAACGCCTGGGGGGACACCTTGCGGGCCAGAGCGCGGAGGAGAGTGCGCTTGAGCTTGACGACGTCCTGCGCGTCAGCCGGGTCGGCGGCGACCTTCTCAATGGCGCCAGTCTTCTTGTTCTGCGTGAACCACAGCGAGTGTCTGCGAGACCGAGTTAGGCCGTGTTCCCAAACAGATTCGACACCAAGGATCCTCAAAACAATTCTGATAGGTAAGATTATTGGAAATGTGTCCACGGCCGGCCCGGTCGCCGTCCATATTTGGGAGGCAGCATGCGGAGGTTCATTTTGTGTCCGCCAGGCACGAGAGCGAATCGCGGACACCAGGCATACTCGCGTGCAAGTCGCGAACGCCAGGTGATGTGCGAGTCGCGAAGGCGTGCTAATGCGAGTCAACTGGAGGGCACGCGGCGTCAAACTCGGGAAGTGTCTTGGCCTCCTCTCTTCGGTTTTGTACTCAATGAATGTTTATTCCCGTCCCAATGTGCGGTGCTTCAAGACTCACGCGGTCATGGGAGTCTTGGCGTCCTCGCCCTGCAGCTTTGAGATGTCGAAGCTCTTGAAATTGATGCGGTAGAGCTGCTCGTCCCGGTTGCCACACATCGAGGAGACCTCAAGGTTGGTGCCGATCTTGAATTGCTCTGCAGGCAGTGGTGTGAAAACCAGGGCGGCACCGAACAGTGATCTGAAGTATGAACAGGTCAGACAAACACCTCGAGTCGCTCGTGATCATTACACGGTGCCCCCACAACGTGCTCCACAACGCACCATCGTAGGACTTGAGGGTGCCGTCGGTCTGCACGGCCTTCTCGTTCATCTTGATATGAGCGACCATGTTGATCTTGCACACGTGTCCCCAGCGGCAGATGCGAGCGTGGCTGAGGTCCTCGAGCTTGACTGCCGGGCTCAGTGTCAAACTGTATTTCCTGACACCAGCTTGGATCACATGCGAAGATGCAGTTGGTGTGTGGAAGCCGTGTGGGCAAGTTCTCGAGAAATGACGCCGAGGACGAGAGCAACAACAACAAAATGCCCGATGCACGACACGCCGCAAACGCACCGGGAGGGACGCCTTGGATCGCCTGAGCGTGGGCCTGCAAGAAATCAGTGTGATCACGATCAAGCTGGTCCAATTCCTGCTCATGCGCCTGGCCAGGCTCAGCATTGGCGGTGGGCGCAATGTCGATTCGGACAGCAGGCTTGGCGGCCTTGATCGCGAGCTGAGGCCTGTTGGCGGAGACGGTACCGGCCTTGGACGGAACAGGCGCGTCCTCCTCCTCCTCGTCATCCAGCAGCATCTCGAGCAGTGACGTGGCGAGGTCCTCAGTGTCTGCGGCGTGCGCCGTGGCCGCGTCCATGTTATGTTCGCGCAGGCGCGTAACAAGGCGCTGCGCGACGCCGGGAGTGAGCGGCGGGAGAGTCGCCGCGTTCTGCTGCAGCTGAGTGGCAAGAGCGCGCCAGTGGAAGGGGCCAGCTTGGCGGGTCTCGAGACAAGAGAGCGCCGTGAGGCGAATGTCCTCTTGGTGCTCCGCGGCGAAGTGCTGGCGAAGCAGGATGTTCACGTCGTCACCCTGCGGCGAGATTGAGGCGAAGGACAGCAAGCTGCCACTCACAGTGGTCGAACTAGTGCAGCAGAGACAAACACGGGGGGGAGGGCGGTGAGTCATCAGGTCACGGCCATTGCTGCCGGAATCAAACCGCACTCCAGTGCAGGTATATCCGATGCAGCCGTTTTACGAGGCCTTTTCATGTGGTCATGCACACATATATTTTTTATGGTTTTGCCCAACTATCGGAACTCGCAACATGTGCACGCTGTCACTCTCGCTTGCTTCCAACCTGCCGTGGAGACACAGGGCGGAGAGGGGAGCGAGTGACAGGGGCGAGTGGACGCCCCGAAAACGACAGAAAGCAAGAAACGCACCGGAATGCGGCGAAGAGAAGTGACGGCCTGGTCACGCAGGGCTGCGTCGTAGGAGGTCAGGTGAGGAGTTATCTTCGGGAGCGACTCGCGAAGGCCCAAGTTACCAAGAGCGATGAGACCCAACTCCTGGAGAAGCTGATCAGCACACGGCAAACCCCACAGGGTTGTGAGGACAGGTTGGATCATAGATCAAAGAATCGGTTATGCTGTAGACGAACACAACAAAACGGCGGACCTGGCTCCAGGCATCGCTGGCAGCGAGGCGCTCGTGAGCAATGTCGAGCACACGACGGACACCCTCATGGTTCTCCGGGAGGCGAAACGCGAGGGAGGAAGCGACAGAGAGAGAGTCTCCCGCGGAGCCGTCGTAGCCCAGGGAGTGTGTGTCGGCGGCGTCGCCCATTTCCGCGAGCATGCACACGTGGTGGAACAGGCGTTTGGTAGGCTTGGGCAGGGTCAGGAAGCCGTGCATGATCATGCGCTTCTCATCGTCACTAGCGTAGCGGTGCTGAAGGAGCGCGAGGGCGGCGTCCTGAGCAGGGCGGGTTAATCCTTGGTGACGTTACTGGGCGCTGCGCATAATCGTTGGCACACCTGAGCGGGAGCATCGGGCTGGGATACCAAGAGCTTGAGGAGAGCGAGCCTCTGCTCAGCCTGCGCGGGGCCGCGAGGAAGCGTGGCGTAGTCGAACGACTCAAGGTCGTCGGTGACGTCGAAGGAGGCGTGCAGGTACTTGCCCAGACGTCGCACGGCACGACGAGATTGGTCCCGACGCAGGAGCTCCTCGATGGCGCTGAGAGCCTGTTTCAATGTGAGTTTTCTCACTACTCGCCCGCTCAACAAAAAAAAAGGTCGTCAGTATTTCCAGTTGTGCAAGGTAGAACCGAGATCCCAATCTGGAATGAATCTCCGACTCGAGAGGAACGAAACAGTCTTTTGCTCGTGTTGTTCGGTGCTGTTGGGGGCGGGGGGGGGTATATGTTTCAGAGTTCCTAATAGATTCGTAAATAAATAAATAAAATCAGGCAGTGACCACAAAAGCCGCTCGTCGTACGTCGAAGGTGGACACGCAAGCATCAGTTCGCCTTGAGCATGATGAAAATCGGTCAAAAAGGCTTTCGTAACGACAGCCTATTATGCTCGAATTTGCCTCAAGCAGCACACACCGCGCGGCGGTGGTCCTCAGGAGCGATGGTCGCGTAGTCCAGCAAAGCATCGACGTGCTCTCCAATGGGGCGGGTCTCCTCCACATCATCGTCCGCGTCCTCCGGCTCGAACACGGGGGCGTCCTCTTTGACCGCACCGAGCGACGACACGCGGCCGTGCTCGCCGAAGTGGTGGCGGGCGACGGCGTCAATGTCAGCGTACGCCATGCCCTTGGCCAGAGCTGTGTCGGCATCAATCACGCCCTTAAGCTCCTTGATGCCCGAGGTGTCGATGTGGTCCTTGTGTTTGCGCTTGATCTCGGAGGTGATGGCGGCCTGGCAGCCGGTGCCCTCGATGCCCTTAAAGTTGAGCGTGTTGCCCTGGTGCCACCGCATCGCCACTGACTCGAGACCTTCTCCGCCGTCGGTGCTGGTCAAGTGGCCCGAAGAGAGCTGGCGTCAGTATTAAACCCAGAACTGCCTCAAGGCCAAGAGAGAATTTCCACCGGAAAGCTGGATAAACGAGAGCCCTGGACGCCAAACACGAAAACCCGACACGCCACAATAATTGCCACCGGAGCCCGAAACGCCTCGAGATTCACAATGCTTGAGGAGCAATCCGTTGCCAAAACCCGGAGCCGGGATCATAGGACTGGTGTAGGGATCTCGAGCTGACACCTCATCGATAACACACCTTGTCGTACTCGATCGCGGCCTTCACGATGCCGCGACCGCTGTCAATATCAGTGACGACCTGGTCGTTGCGCTTAAGGCCCTTGAGATCCTTGTCCTGGCCGTCCTTGCGCTTCTTAACCTGCCTTCAGTTTCAGCCCGCTGGTCCCTTTCAGCCCGCAACATCGCAGGTTCACAAATCGGGTCATCACCAAATCTTTGGAACGAGCGACACCAAAGGAACTGGGCACAATGCCAAAAACTTCGGGACCCGGACACGCTCTCACAGATTTTTACGAAATCTTTGAGGGCAAGCGACCTGTACCGGTCACAAATGTGAACCTCCGGTTTGCATCTTGTTAAAAATAAGCCTTTCCTCCGAACCGACAGAGAGCGGAACACGCTACAAAATGTTTGAAACTAGCACCGACCTGGACTTGGTTGTTTGGCCCAGTGGCTGTGGTGTAGCGAGCCTGGCTCATGCCATCGATGTCCTCCTCCTGTAGATGGCAAATCAGTATTTAAAAGATTGGCCTCCGGAACTTCAAACATGGCAGTTTCTGGTCTCACCACAACAAGAGGCATTTTTGTTGTTGTCACCGAGTGCAACCGCAGCAACGACAATTCGGCTGATGCCTGGCTGTCAACGACAAGACGCACCATGAGTGTGACCTCGGAGGGTGCGGCAGAGGCCTGGAAGTGCAGATTGCGAATCAGCTGCCTCTTCAAGTTCACAGTGCGGAGCGTCTCTTCCTTGGTAAAAATGACCCTGGAGAGGAGGATGAGGCAGGGCCCTCTGTCTGTGCCTGCCTGTGCCTTGTCCATTGTGAAAAAAAGACAGATTTCGATGCGGTTCCTCATGAAAGAACGCGCCAAGCAATAAACAAATTCTTGGGTGGGCGGCAAACTTTTCAATTTTGCCATGGGCGCTCTGGACAAAGTAGAAGTCGTTCTGCTGAAGCGCGTCCGTCAGTTGGACGTCGGCCTGCTGGGTCACAACTGCAGCCTTGATGACCTTGAGCTGGAATACTTGCTGATCGCTGTTGACATCGCCAACCTATGCAATGTCATCGTGAACGTTGGGGAGTAGTGAGGGAGGAAGACATTCGGAGATAAGCTCGTCTGAGCTGGTTCGGACATTGCCTCCTGACAAGAGCACAAGCACCGTTGGTTTCACACCTTGGTAATGTAATAGTCGGCATTGATGTCCACAGTGCTCGCGAACTTAGCCTTTTCAGCGGCTGCCCCTTGCTTCGGGCTCTCAAGGAGACCGCCCATTGTGATTCGGGTTCCGGAGGTGAAGCCGTAGTGATATGAGCAGCCTGGCAGGTATGAGTCGTGTTTTCCTCTCTCGGCCTGTTTCATTCACCTGAGATGTGCTTGAGAACCGGCAAGGGCTCCACACTTCTCTGACAGACACTGTATTGCTGCGATTTGTCGGCGCAAACGTTGAACCCTTCGCACAGCTTCAACGAGATCTCCTGCTCAGTATACTCCTTCAATGTCGCTGCCTGAGAAACCACAACATCACGTGTCGTCTGCAATGGCGGAAAGTGTTAAGCGCGAAAACTAGGCTCGGAAGTAACCTGGCTGCAGACCCCGTCGGCATGTGCTTCTGCAAAGCTCGGGTCGACGCAGGTGGATTCTGCGTCTTGAGCCAAAACCGAGGCGAAGTCAGCCAGGGTTTTGTGTTTGAGGGCGTGAGCTGCAGCACCCATCATCACCTAGCAACGTCAGGAAGGGAGTACCGAAGTGGGGAGTTACCTGGCACTGCTCGCACGGAGTCCTCTTGCACTTGGACATGGCCACGCAAACCTCTTGAGGGCAAATGTTTGTGCTTGCGTCCTCAATGAGCTGGGCCAGGGCGTTGGTCTTGTATCGCACAGATGAATGGACCTACAAGGTTGCGCTCTCGGACATCGTTCCAAAGGGTGCACATCTTCGCGCCCGGCACAGGGCAGGCGGCGGATGGTGTCCATATCTTCCTGTTATCCATAAGACCTTGAATCTTCGTCACAAATACTGTGCAATCGTCGCAGTCCCAAGCAACGTCTAGGTCTGATTTGTCCAGGCCAAGCGATCCCGCGACGACATCGGCCAACACCACGGGACGTTCCTGGCCAGCCGGGGCACTCCACGACTGCACGAGGGTGAGAAAACAAACACATCGAGTACTCTCAGCACTTTTGCGTGGGTAGCAGCAAACAGGATCATGAGCCAGATCGCTAAACCACGAAGCAGCATTGTCCTGTGCCTTCCTGTGGGTGGGAGGTGTTTGTGAGGGTCATATCCCTGTCAAATTCGCCTCAGACCCACCCTAGTTGACACCTAGCTAGCTAGGGCCTATACCGGTATCTCCCTAAAGGTCGCCGTATATAGGCCCTAGACCTTTTCTGTATTTTTCTCAAAGTTGTCGGATCGTCCTGAAAATTTCAGGGTGTGCTGGCAACACTGAGGTGAGGATGCTCTGAAATTTTGGTGATACTTTGAGCACCGGTTGCTGAGATATTGCATGTCCCCCCCCCCCCCGCCCCCAATGCTACACGGGCCATGTGTGACCCCAGTGGGCGCATACTTTGAGCACTAAGGCATGTTCTGTGCAATGCATGGCCCATGTGTGACCCCGTGTGCTCCACACCCATAGCCAGGCTGCACCACTAATTTATTTGAAGGATCTAGACAGAGTTTTGCAACATCGGGAGCAGTTGGCCTGGAGCACATATTTGGATCTGTGCATGAAGAAAAGAAGACCAGATCAAACAAAGTCGTATTCCTCCTCCAAGCCGAGCGAAAACATCCCCTCGTCGGCGTCCTCACTAGCACACTGTTCCTGTGCGCCCGGAACCACGCACGGGTCCTCAGCAGACAGCACCTCCAGCTCCTCATCCAGGTC
>QUTJ01031306.1:0-10798 GCA_003573635.1 Goniomonas avonlea | reverse complement strand
GTGTGTGTGTGTGTGTGTGTGTGTGTGTGTGTGTGTGTGTGTGTGTGTGTGTGTGTCACAGGCATTAACCTTGCCTGGCTCTTCGCCTCAATCGTGGTCGCGCGCGTCTCTCTCATGGGCATCAGGGGTGCATTTGGCGGTGTGGTTCCCCCAGTCAATAGACCACCTCGAACCACACGCAAGGTGTGGTTCCAGGTGTGGTTTCCCCGGTCAATAGACCACCTCAAACCACACGCAAGCGCACCTGGTTGGAGAGAGGTGGCAGCTGCAGGATGGTTGGCTCGCACTGCGGCCTGGGAGGTCTGCACGTCTGCTCAGTCTTGCTTGGGGGAGGCGTAAAAGAGGGGGCATGCTGTGTGATGGTGCAAAAGAGGAGGCATGCTTTGTGATGGTGCAAAGAACGAGGTATGCTTGCGTGAGGAGGAACAAAAAAGAAGAGGTGGCGTGCTGTGCGAGGAGGCTGTGTGATGGTGAGGAGGCAGAAGGAGTGTGACGGCGGAAAGAATTTCAGGGAACCGCAGCACGAAACCGAGCGCACCAAGTGCGGATGTTGCTGCACTGGATTGCAGAAATCAGTGTTGCCGCAGCGTCGGCTCCTCTGGCTGCGAGAGTGGAAGTGCATGCAGTCGTCGCACAGGCAAGCACTGTGTTCCCAGGGACCTGGATTCTGCAGTGGCAGACCTTGTCCGTGGTCCTGCTGGCGCTGCTGCTGCTCTTGGCGTGGTTGGCAGTGGTGGTGGTGATGTTGCTGGTGCTGCTGCTGGGGTGTGGGTGGAGCCAGCATGCTTGCAGGTTGCCGACCACGAGGCGGTGGTGACGGCGGCGGTGACGGCGGCGGTGACGGTGACGGTGACACAACCTGACCACGGCACCACAAGATCGAAGCACACTCTAGTGCAGGCGCCGGTCTGCCTGGTCTCTGTGAGTCCATGCTGCACAGGCGCTGGTTTGGCAGCGGGCCCAGGCTCACACCGTGTGCGCATGCCCCTGGTGGCGTGGTCGGTGGCAGTGGGGACAGCGGCGGAGATGGGAGGAGGCAACGGAGGGTGCCAGGTCGTCGTCTGTTGCTTCTGCCGCTGTGCTCGTCATCCCTCAGCGGCGGTGGCGGCGAGAGCTGCATCCGTATGACGGGCGGGACTTGCGACTGCACGGCGGACGAGACTTGCAAAGAGGCTGCGGAAAGATTTGATGTGGTGAGAGGTGCGTCCGGGTGGTGGGGGTGACTTGAGGGTGCGGGTCACTATGCGGGCCAAGAAGACAGAGGAATGACTGCCGGAGTTAGTGATTAACCCATGATTGGCTCTCGCTCTCTAACCACGCAATTGTCCACATATTTGACCCAGATGACTCAAACAATCATTGCCGTGGAAGCAGACCTGTCTTACACGCATGTAGAAAGCCCACGCAAGCAACTCACATTCTGAGCCGTTGCTGTCTCGGGGTGGCGCGCACACTCTCGCATTGGGCAGCCCAAGGTCACGCACGGTATCAGTCGGTGGAGAGGTGTGCCCACGAGTCGAGGAGTTCTGCGACACCTGGGTGTGTGTGAGAAACTCTGGAAAACGGTGAGCCACTGCAAGATGCAGATGGCACACATAGCAGTAAGGGAACCACACTGGAGCTGAGAGAAATGCAGCCGAGAGTAAGATTGTAATTCTAGAGCAATACAGATACTGTCTGGCTCTGTCTCCCCGTGTCTGTCCATCTCTGTCTCCCCTGTCTCTGCGCTCACTGAAGCGCAGGTGCGGCAAAGCTCCACTCTACTTTCTGGCTCTGTCTCCTGTCTCTGTCTCTGTCTACGAGGGAGAGCTGAAGCGCAGGTGTGACCTCCTCCACTTGGTACCGTCTCCTCTTCCCTGTCTGTAGGCCATCCATACTCGCTCCACTGTACGATGTAAACTGCTGCAGAGAGTAAGCGGGGCGGATTGTGATCAGTCAGCGCCATGAGAACACTGTGCGTGTGCAGGAGATGTCGCAAAAATATGAGAGGGAACAATCAGACTCGCACGCCCCTGTCACTGAAAGAACCAACTATTTCGGCAAGCTGGGAGTCACCGTGGGGGAGCGTGTGCCACGCAGGTCTTGGGTTGCGGCGGCGCAGACACGCCGTGGTGGTGGTGGTGGTGACGCTGAGCGAACAGCAACACCAGGGGAGTAAGCTGGTGAACCCAGTGCTGGCGTCCAGCACTGTTGCAGGTTGCTCAAAGGGCTGGAGGGTGTGCCACAGGTGGAGGGACGTGCACTGGAAGGAGTTGCGAGGAGTGCACGCTGACCCATGGCACTGGCCTGCCCAGCTGCACCCAAGCCTGAGGATGGGAGGAGGCGTCGTGGGGCAGTGCTGTTCTGACTTGCCGCACTGTCCCGACCCACGGCACTCAAGGATTGGTGTGGGGCAGTGCTGCTACTTGCCGCACTGTCGTGACCCACGGCGGTGCCCTGACCCAGAGTGCTGGCACTAGAGGATTGGCGTACACGGAGTGGAACAGTTGCGAGCTGCTTGAACCTTTGCTGAATCACGTGTTAGTAGACGCTTGCATTGCTGTTGCACTTGGAAGTCGTGTGCAATGAGCACATTGCAGCATTGCGGCAGGCGCGGGCACACAATAAGGCGTGTTGTTGATGTTGATGTTGATTGCAACATTGCGGCAGGCGCGGGCACACAATAAGGCGTGTTGTTCATGTTGGCCTGTGCTTGCCTGCACTGGTGCTTGTGCTATCTTTATTGCGACAGGCGCGAGTACACATAATGATGGGTTGTCTGCCTGGTGTATCACTCCTCACCCCGCCAGGAATACAGGGGAAGTGCACTAGAAGTGAGGACTGTGAGTGATGATGGAGAGTGCACTGGCAGTAGAAGCCATATGCTGAGTGGAAGTTTGGCGAAGAGCAAGTGGGTGCATGCAAGTCAGCGCGCGTGCCCCCCCCCTCCCCCCCTCCCCCCCACCAAACTATAAGTGTCAAACTACAGTGGACAGACCTTTCTGCGATCCGACAGGAGTGACAACCGCAGCGACCAGTGCCGTTCGTGCCTGTAATTTCGGTTAAACCAAGCAGGTTGCCGAGGTGCAGACAGCACGCGCGGCAGGCCACAATGGCATTCAACACCAGTCAGGTCACACGTGCTTACAAACATACTCGCGCCCAGACACTCACTGTTCGAGCGTTCTCCTGTTCGCGACGCGGAAGTCGATATTTTCTCGAGTCTGCTGCTGCACCAGAACTTTGCGCTGATGATCCAGCGTTGCCTGTGCCGGTTTCAAAAACAGCATGCCAACAACGCAAGGTATGACACAAATGCGCTTAGCCTGAGTGGCGGAGACTTGCGGTCAAGACTGGGACACTTGAGTGGAGACTTAGAGGTTGGGCGGTGACTTGGGTGTAGTCTTGGGTGGATAGGGACTTGAGTGTGGTCGAGACTTGGTTGTCGTCGAGACTTGAGTGTGGTCGAGACTCGTGGTCGAGACTTGGTTGTGGTCGAGGCTTGGGTGGTCGAGACGCGAGTGTGAATTTGTTGTGGTCGAGACGCGAGTGTGAATTGGTTGTGGTCGAGACTTGGGTGTGGTCGAGACTTGGGTGTGGTCGAGACTCGGTTGTGGTCGTGACTTGGTTGTGTGTGACTTGGGTGTTGGAGGAGTTGCTCGACAGCACAACAGCACTTATCGATCAAACCCGGCACCTTTGCACAAACACACGCACACGCGAGAGCCGCATACACAACAGGCGCACCTGCAGTCTGTTCCGGCGAAGTTGAAGAACATCACGTTGCTCTGCGATCTCTGAGTTTCGCTGGTGCTGTATCTGGTTCGCTGTGACAATCCAGCATCCGAATCATGAATCAATCGCAGCGCCGAAACTGTACCTGTTTCTGAGACCACTGTTTCATTTCGAGGGCTTGCTCATATTCTTGCAACCACACCAGGCTTGCAACCTGGAGAATGAAGAGTCGAAAACCGAAACAAAATTCAGAAGAGCAGACCTCACTTGTTTTTGCAGATCTAACACAAGTTCGGTCGGTGGTTGATTCTCTTCCAGAGCTGAAACCTGGACATCGAGTTGATTCATCAGAAAGCGCGCATGGTTCTGGGAGCTGCGTATCAGCACAAGCCTTTGCCTTTGTTTCTCCACTCATTACCTCAAATTCCTTGGTGGCGCGCTGATGCTCCTGACGTATAGTTTTCCATTTGTCACTCCAATCGGATCTCAGCTTTTTCCACTCATGTCGCCTTGTTGCCAGGAGTGCGTCACGTCGGACCCGAAACTCGTGGTTGACAATGTCGATTCTCGCCTGAAATAAACGTGATCACCAAGATACAGCGGACAAACGGAACTGAAAATATATACTAGAAAATCAAAAATCTCACTGTCAAACACCTGTTTTACCAGTTCCTTGAACGTGTTGGCGGTGTCGAGCTCCTCGATGGCAAGTTCGAGCTGTCCAGCAGCTGCAGATTCTCGATGAACAGAACGCAGAAGCTTCAAGGTCATATTTTCCAGCTCGCAATCGTTCGCATACTGTCCAGTGTCAAATTTCACTTGTTGCTTCGCTGTGTTTTTACTTTTGTGAGCTGTCCGGTCGAATCTGTGATCACGTTCGAATCTTGTTCAAAAGGAGGACGATGAGTACGGCGAGGTGTAAAATTGAGTTCAGGTCTCAAACACTCCATGCGCTCCCCTGTCCTCCTCGTTGAGTTTGGTTGTTTGGCTAGGTGCGGTCATCATCGGCTTGATTCGCCGCTTGAACACAACCCCACCCAACATTTTTGATCGAACAGACCAGCTCGCTAGCTGCTCGGTACTACAGTACTACAGTACTAGTATTCATTTCCGTTACGCTGTTCGTACAATCCAATTTTCCCCAATTTTTGGAGTTGATTTTGATTTTTCGTCGCGTGTTGTGTTGAAGATGGCCGAATCCAAGCGCAAGGTCGCCCTCATCACTGGGATCACGGGGCAGGATGGCTCTTATCTTGCCGAGCTGCTGCTGGAGAAGGGATATGAGGTACTTTTATTGTTTTTGATATTCAACTTGTTTATTCTTGGTAGGTCCACGGAATTAAGCGCCATGCAAGCTCCTTCAACCAGCACAGAATCGAGCACTTGTTTGCGGTGGCGACGAAGCATGGACTGCCCTTTTTCACCCATTACGGTGAAGTGACTGACATCAACTCCATGGTAGGGAATCAAATGTGGCTGTTGCAATTTTAATTGTCTTGGCAGGTCCGTCTCCTGAACAGCACCCAGCCCGACGAATTCTACAACTTGTGTGCCCAGAGTCACGTCAAGGTGCGCTTGCTCCGCATGTTCTGTTTGCGGATTCATTTTGAATCAGGTGTCGTTCGAGCTGCCTGTGTACACGGCTCAAGTCGATGGCGTGGGCACCTTGAACTGCCTCGAAGCTCTTCGCCAGGCCAACCTGGAGAAGAAGACCAAGTTCTACCAGGTTTGGATCAAGCGTTTCTTGCCGGGATGATTGGCTCACCAAGAGGCAGGCTTCCACCAGCGAGCTTTATGGCAAGATTCAGGAAGCCAAGCAGAGCGAGACCACTCCCTTCTACCCTCGTTCTCCTTGTGCGCGATAATAACGACAGTCGTCTGTGAAAATAACTAACTTGCCCCCTCAGACGCTTGCGCGAAATTGATGGCTTACTGGTGTGTTGTTAACTACCGTGAAGCCTACGGGATGGTGAGCATCGCATTCGACATTCTCGGTGTCTCACCCGACTCAGTTTGCCTGCAATGGTATTCTCTTCAACCACGAGAGCCCGCGTCGTGGCGAGACCTTCGTTACTCGTAAGATCACGAGGGCAGTTGCCGCAATCAAGGCTGGCAAGCAAGAGGTTGTGAAGCTGGGCAACTTGCATTCCCGACGTGACTGGGGTCATGCACGGTGCGTGCGGGATTCGAGACTTCGTGAAGATGACCTATTAAACACAGTGACTATGTCGAGTGCATGTGGAAGATTTTGCAGCATGAAGAGCCGACGGACTTCGTTGTTGCGACAGGAGAGACCCATTCCGTCCAGGAGTTCTGCGAGCTCGCGTTTGGGCACGCCGGGATGGAGCTTCGGTGGGAGGGCGAGGGTGTCGATGAGGTTGGCATCGAAAAGGCCACGGGCACTGTCCGTGTCAAGGTCGACCCCAGGTGCGCCCCCGCTCGCCAGTGCAATCGTACGACCTCCGCTCCTGCCTTGCCATGAACTTTTGTGGGAAATGGTGGTTGGCTCAAATGGGGATGCGACAGGTACTTCCGGCCGACCGAGGTGGACCTGCTCCTGGGCGACCCGGCCAAGGCGCAGCGGTTGTTGAAATGGAACCCCTGCACCACCCCATTCAAGAAGCTGGTGCGTTCCGTGTCTCCTCACTGATGTTTCGTTGTTCCCTTTATACCCACCCCTTGCTGTTTCGTCTTCATGCTGGTGAAGTGTCCTTACTCGTGGCAGAGGTGGTCGATGCTGTTGTCGTTATGTATTCGGTTGCCAACTCACAGTGGCGCAGGTGGAGGAGATGGTGGACAAGGACATCGAGCTCCTGGGCATCTCAGACAACACGCAGCGTATTGTTGACGCCAAGCTGCCTGAAGCTTTCTTTGACAAAGCACTCCCTATGTAATCTCTGCTGCTTCCAACACGGACTCGGCGTGGCTATGCAGTAATTTTTGACTCGAGGGCAATTGTCTCGGGGTGGATATCTGCGTATCTCTCACTTACTGGGGCAGTCACTCTTGAATTCGACCGCAGCGCGTCTCGATTCGACCACAGCAAGCTTGCTGCTGGGTAAATAATCGCGTTTTCACAAGGTTCTTGTTGCACTCTGACATGTATTGCCCAATCGGTGTTTCATGGAAGAAACTCGAGACGCAAAAGCAGACGAGACCACTGGCTCCAAGTGTGCACTGAAGCTATCACACAGGTAAAACGTTTGCTCGCGACAGCGTCTAGACAGGTCTGGAGGGTCGGGGTGAGGAGCAGTCATGGTACCAAACGCGTACCTGGGTAGTCCACATGCAGCACAGTCGACAGAATCATCTTGGATGAGGGTGCATGCCGCGCATTGCCACTGCTCAGTAGCCCGGATGGCCTTTGTGAGGTGCTCATTTTGTGGCGAAGGTGGTCGTGGGGGGCCCGGTGTTGCGCACATTGAGCAATCAGTGGCATTGCTCGAGTTGGCAAACGTACAAGTTTGGCAACACCACCCGGGTCGCTCAGGTTCAATGGCAATCGGACTCGGAGTCGCTTGAGCAGGAGCAGGAGTTGAGCTGGGTGCAGTAGCCACAGTCGAAGGCTCTGGAGCAGTCGAAGGCATTGGAGCAGTGGCGACGATTGGCTTTGCTGCTTCCGGCTGGGACTCCGCTGGCTGTGACGAGTGAAACACACGTGGGTGGTGCCATGCTGTGACATACCTGAAGGCGTGCCAGACGAGCCTCCAAAGCACGAGCCCGCTTCTCTCGCTCCGTCGCAGCGTCGCCTGGACCGCTTGGGCTTGCTCCAGCATCAAGCCGATTACCAGCGCCAAGCTGCAACGAGTATCAGCAGACTAATGCACAAAGTCTCACATAATGGGACCCACATTAGCCCAACGATCACCTTTCCAGCTCTTTTGCCATTCTTTCACAGCACCCGGTCCTTTATCAGTGACGTCCCTTCGCCCATCGGCTGTCAAGACGTCACCGGTGTCCTGAATCACAAGCAGGGTTGGCAGTCCAGTCACTTTGTACTGTGAAAAACGTAAACATCTGTTCGATGACTGCACGAACGCACTCGCTCTGAGATGCCTTGAATAATGCTGTGGTTCCATTCGACTGCCAACCACGGCATGTGACCGTGATAAGATCGAAATTCTGATTCACTCTGCCTCTTGTCAGCGGGGATAACACAAAAGAAGCCCAAGCATACCTTGTCGGCACTGAGAAAAATGACTTCGACATCCTTCTGGGTCTCTTCGTAAAAATCGCTCAAGATGGGGGTGAATTGCCTGCAGGCTGCTGAGGGTGAGCAAACAAAAAGCAACTGGTTAACTCACGTGGACACCAGGACGCAGAAAAATACAAGCACACAATTTTGTTCTTCAAGCTGTTTGGATCAACTGTCACGCCATCGTTTCGGAACAGCTTGATTCCGCGGAAGAGACCGGACATCAGACCAGACTCACCAGAGCTTCCAAGTTCCACAAAAACGCAATCTCAACGCGCTAGTCTACTAGCTAGTACCGGTACTGGAACTTGTCTGGAAGACTAGCTAGCTAGCTAGACTAGCTAGCTAGCCTAAATATTCGTCTCCAGCCACTGATGGAAAGTTTCTCCGACCGATAAACGAATTCGTCGGTTCAAGAAGACCGAGAACAGCTTTCACAGAACGCTGGCAGGTGGCAGGTGCAGGGATGCCACGGGCGATCGGCCCTGATGAAGCTGCGGGCGTTGGCAAACTCCCCAACTTGAGTTCCTGGGGCTCGCACCACGTAATGTTTGCGGACGATATTACTGCTGCTGCTGCTGCCGCCCCCAGTCCTGTGAGCTCTATCAGGAGTGATGCGGACCTGCGGGCCGGAGGTGGGTCGCCTCCCTCTGGTCGCGGCTCGCCTGCTACCCCTGTTCGGGAACCTGCAAAGTTTGTGACACCTCCTGGGTCACCCGGGATTCGTCCTTCCACGCCCGACTCCCCCTTGCCCCGCCTCGGGTCGAGCGTAGCCCTTCAACGTGCTGGCTCTGGGCTGAATTTGAATCGTGCTGGGTCTGGGTTGAACCTAAACCGCTCTGATTCGTTCGCTAGGCGTCGTGGCGGGACGGTTGACTTCAGAGCGCAATTAAACACTGGACAAAGACTCGCGAAAAAGCAAGCGCGAGTCAAAAAGATTTTCGCTATGGATCCAGTGATGGATGACCCGGAGGTTGTTCCAGAGTTTGTTGCTGGCAAGAAAAAGAAGTCAGCGTTGCAGCAAAAGGAGGATCTGATTGCCTCTGAAATTGCTGCTGAGCAAGCCAACGAGGTTGACAAGCTTTTTGCTGAGGTTTCTAAGCTCCTTGGTGTCAGAAGCAAGCGAGAGGAGCGTTTTTGGCGGAACGAAGATTACAAAATTCGCCTCCAGGAGGCAATCAAGAACGGCGAGACTCCGTTGATGTTCGCTGCCAAAGAAAAGGTGATCCAGACTGGGCAGACAGTTGAGGACAAAGTACTGTTGTCATCCGAGCTGGAGGTGTATGCCAACAAAGAAAGGGAGCGTGAAGCTGAAGAAATCATTCGAAAATTCTATGAACGCATGCGAATACAAGAAGCTCAAGCAGCTGCTCGAGTTCGTCGTCGTCGGGAAAGGTGTGTCACGCATTCGTGAGCATTGACACACTGCTCTGTCCTCGACTCCATGAACTGGTTTGGACGACAAGTATTTAAATGTCATACACAGATGGGAGCTGCAAGATCGCCACAGACTCATTGGCGTTATTACGAATCGCGAGGAGTTGTTCCCTGGTCCTCGAGGACCCGAGAACGCTGTGCCGTCGTTTGAGGATCACGACTTTGACTACACCGGACAGCGTCTCAACGGCTTGCCTCATGGTTTTGGCACCATGAAGGTGACTCGTTGCCCCAATCCGGTCCCCCCGCCCGTCCGACTTTGATGCGTTTGCACCATCAATCGTGACCTTCCTCACCCTTAGTCTGGCCTCTGTGTGCGTCTTTGCAATCCCTCACGCATGGAGACTGCAAGTGCGCGTGTGCGGGCACGCAGTGTTCCATTTCATTCATTGTGATAACTTGTCATCTCCTGGGTCACACGACACAACCCACAGCAAAAAAATGGGGACGTTCTGACTGGAACATGGAGACACGGGCGCCCTGATGGATACTTGAGCTATGTCGGTGGGGACAAGAGTGAGTACGACGGCCAGGTGTGTGACCTCGCGGCGACTCCCCCACCCCCCTGGTGGCACATGTGTGTGTGTGTCTCCCACGTGCTGTGACTCTTGTGGCCATAGATGACGAACACCAGGGGGTTGCTAGGTGACAACGTTCGCGTACGCGTTTTTTCCTCATATATAGTATATCAATGATCTGATCTGCTTGGATATTCGGGAGGAAATCGGCCACTTTATGGTCTCACTCTAATTTTCAACTCCATCAACAAAAACATTGACTAGCATCATTTTTAACTTCCATTTTAATCATACTACTCCATTTTTCACGTACCACTTCGTTTTTCAACCTGGGTACAAGCATGAGTGACACTGCAGTTAATACAATTATTTTGCAGTGGACAGTCGGTAGTCGGCACGCGTGTCCACGGAGCCAAACGGTTAACACAATTGCAGTGGACAGTCGGTAGTCGGCACGGGCTTGGCGTGTCCAAGGAGCCAAACGGCAACCGTTACAAGGGCACGTGGAAGGACAACTGCCACGATGGCCTCGGGGTGCACTACACCAAGGCCGATAACAAAACATTCATGGGTACGCGTGCTCTTGCGACAGCTGTCTGACACAACAGCATGGCACCTCTCTGACACACCAGCACCTGTCTGACACTGATGTGCCAAACAGGTGTCATGCTGGTGTGTCAGACAGGTGGCATGCTGTTGTGCCAAACAGGTGTCATGCTGGTGTGTCAGACAGGTGGCATGCTGTTGTGTCAAACAGGTGTCATGCTGGTGTGTCAGACAGGTGGCATGCTGTTGTGTCAAACAGGTGTCTTGCTGAAGTGTCCGACAGGTGCCATGCTGCCGTGATACAGGTGCCATGCTGTTGTGTCAAACAGGTGTCATGCTATCGTGTTACAGGTGTTACAGGTGCCGTGGTGTTGCATGGCACCTGTAT
>QUTJ01031305.1:0-10792 GCA_003573635.1 Goniomonas avonlea | reverse complement strand
GAGAGCCGGCAGGGAGGGAGCAGAAGCGGGAGGGAGCGAAAGCGGGCGACGGGAGGAGAGAACAGGGAAGGAGGGGAAGAGAGAGGGAGATCATTCAAGCGACGAGGAACTGCACAGCAGCCACAGATCCGTAAAGATCTGCCTAGAGGCAGAGAGAGAGAGCGAGCAGAGTGGAAATTTAAAAGGGGACGACAAGAAGGCAGCGAAGAGGAAGAGGCTGCACGTCAAAAAACTAGTATCTTGTCACCTTCTCGTTTGGGGACTGTGCACTCTGCCCATTCTTGGAGAAAAACGCGATCTGCAGGCGGACGCGATGAGCGAGAAGAGAGAGTGTGTGTGAGAGAGTGTGTGAGAGTGTGTGTGAGAGGATTCAGGCCATTCAGGAACCGCTGAGCGGCCACAGACCCCTAGGAAAGGAACCTGCCTGAGGGCATAAGAGAGAGCGATAAGAAGAAGAGAGGGAGGGGGCGGGGGCGTGGCTGGAGCAGAGAGAGGCAGAGTCAAGGGGGGGGGGGGGCGCAGATCAACAGGATCCAAGCGGTTCAGAGAGAGAACAAGAGATGCGCGGCTAAGGAGTGAGAACACGTTGCGTTGCACATCCTGTGGTAGGATTTCACTGGCACACGAACACAGACAGGCAGACACATACACACAGAGAGAGAGAGAGAGAGCGAGAGAGAGAGCGCGCGCGAGAGAGAGAAAGAGAGAGAAAGAGGCGAGACAGAGAGACATCACACACAGACACAGACACACACACACACACATCCCGATAAGCTCTTCGCGAACCGGCCGCTTACGAACCTTTACGGCTTCTAGAATATCAATTGAGTCTTGGGTTTGGGGACACGAGGCCATATGCGCCTGTCCCCTCAGCGCCCGCAGGATCTGCAAGTGTCAGTGTCAGTTGTCACGTCGGGAGAGAGAACATATGCTAATGTTCCCCTAACGCCCGCAGGCAAGTGTCAGTGTCAGGTGTCAGGTGTCAGGACAGAGTGGATCCAGGAACCGCTGAGCGGCCACAGATCCCGAGGGCTCTGGGCAGGCGGGAGGGAGGAGGCGGAGAGAGGGAGGAAGAGAGGGAGAGAAAGTGCGAGAGGGAGAGAGAGGGAGAGAGAGGGAGAGAGGGAGAGAAGGAGCGAGGGAGTCAGGGTAGAGGGAGGGAGAGGGAGAGAGGGAGAAAGGAAGAGAGAGGGAGAGAGGGAGAGCGAGGGAGAGAGAGAGAGGGTGGAGGCGAGAGAGGGGGGGCGGGAGGCACGAGAGAGAAGTTAGAGGGCGCACCTCATCTTCACAGTAGGTGATGGCAGAATCGACATCTCGAAAGAAATCGGAGTCTTGCGCGGCCCCAGCTCCCTTTAAGGCTCGAGACACAGGCTTGGGCACGGAGCTGAACACTAGCGACCGCCCTTGCCCCTTGACCTAGAGCCAACCGTGTCAGGCGCGTGCCCAGGTGTGCGTGATGGCTGCCCAAGTGCCTTCTGGTCACAACACGTAGTAGTACGTAAAACACGTCGTGGGACGTGCTAAATGGCCTTTTCCAATGAAAATAGCCAACGTTTTTGTTCATGTATAGGTCCAGGATTGGAACTGGAGCGAGGCCACAAAGTGGCCGATTCGCTACCAAATATCCAAGCAGATCAGTTAGATTGAAAAGAGGTTGTAGTCATTGATGAGCACGGCCAGTGACCGTACCTGTTGCCCAATGCGCAGGAGCTCGGTGAGAGCGGATACATCCACGCCCAACACACAGGTGAAGTCCACAACGTAACATTGGTTAGATGTTGTAGTCATTGATTAGCACGGATAGGACCGCACCTGCTGCACAATGCGCAGGAGCTCGGTGAGAGCGGATACATCCACGCCCGACACCCTTGTGAAGTCCACAACGTAGAATGTCGGTCGATTTGACTCGGCTGGGGCCGTTGGAGCTGAGGCCGAGGAGGAGGCTTTGCCGGACACGTTGAACTGGTCTACAAGCACCTGCGTGTGTGTGAGAGGGGCGGAGGGGAGGAAACGCAGTCTGCACGGGGCTGGGGGAGGAAAGGTGGGAGCAAGAAGTAGGAGCAGAAGGAGGGGGAATGACAGCTATCTTGTCCAAGAAGAAAGATCCGATGACGGTTAAGAGGTCGCAGCTGTGTGGAGGCGCATCAGAGAGAGAGGGGGGGGCGCGAGAGCGATTGAGCGAACAGGCGGGATGAAGGGGACCGAAAGGGGGCGGCGGCCCTCGAGCTCACCTGTACAGACCCGAAAAACAAGTACCCCGAGAGTTCCGCAACCTGAATCGCGGACGTGTCCTGCTCTAACAGGGCGTAGTCCTCTTCTGTGCGTTCCACCAGCCACGTCCGCTGTGACATGGTCAAACTTGTCAATCCGCTGTGACACGGTCACGGGGACAGATTAGAGCGCTCTCACCTCGGGGTGTCTAATGGGTGAGAGAGGGATTGTGTGTGTGTGTGTGTGTGTGTGTGTGTGAGGTGTGTGTGTGCGCGCGCGCGCGAGAGAGAGAGAGAGAGAGAGAGAGAGAGAGAGAGAAAGAGAGCGAGAGAGCGATTGTGGGGAGGTCGACATACTAGAGAGCTCACCTCGCCGTGTGTGTGAGAGAATGGGGCCCTCACCTGGATGTGTAGCAACACCTTGAGGAGTGAGTGAGTGAGTGAGGGAGAGATGATTCCAGCCATTCAGGAACCGCTGAGCGGCCACAGACCCCTAGGAAACCGAGAGACCTGCCAGAGTGAGAGAGGGACCCTCACCTGGGTGTGAGGTGGCAACACCTTGGAGGGACCTGGGTGTGTGGCAGCAACACCTTGATGAGTGAGGGAGGGACCTGGGTGTGTGGCAGCAACGATGAGTGAGTGAGTGAGAGGGACCTGGGTGTGTGGCAGCAACGATGAGTGAGAGTGAGAGAGGGACCCTCACCTGGGAGTGCGGCGGCAACACCTTGGTCAACGCGCTCTGCGTGCTCGAGTACCTCATCACAAACGCCGCGCAGGCCAGAAAGAACCCGAGGGGCACGGCAACGATCAGCCCCCAGACAGCTGCGGAGACGGTCGTACTGAGGCAGAGCATGTACTCCACGCGGGTCATCGAGTGACGGAAGTCGATGAGCCCCTCTACCACGTAGCCAAAACCAAGATAGAAGACAATCCCTCCTGCGTACCAGCACGGGAGGATTTCCACGAAGGAGGGGCCGACGTACATGGCGACAGCCTGTCGCAGAGCTGTCACCAATGTTGCGAAAGAGATAGCCACCGATGTGCTCTGTGTCTGCCCCACCCACCACCCACCGACTGTATGTCAGCATTCAAACACGCATGCGAGAGGGGAGAGTGAGTGTGAGGGAGACTGAGGGAGAGTGAGAGTGAGGGAGAAGGTGGGAGGTGAGATGGGAGGGGGAGAGGTGCATGTCAGGTGGGAGGGAGGGCTAGGTCGTAGGAGAGAAAAGTGACATTTGCGGGGAGAGTGCCGTGTCTTAAAACCAGCGACAAGCGGACGCACAGAAAAACACGCAACAAACGATTCGCACCTCCCAGCCCATCAGAACAAACATAGAGTATTTCGGTGCCTTCAGATTCACCAATAGTCGACTGGGGGACATGGCCAGGTAGGATGAAGCGCCCCCCAAGAGACCAGTCACCAGCTGGCCGACACCCGTGTACTGGAACTCGAGAGACAGATCCACCTGCTTGCCAAAGCACATTTCGATTGAAGGCAGCGTGGTGGCCAGATCAGAGAGGTTGACGACTAGGAGCGAGGCGCTGGCAAAGAGCATGTCTGTTTGGAAGAGGCTAGGCCAGGCGACGTCGCCCTTGAAATGGCAATCGGTCCAGAGGGAGAAGAACGAATTCGAGCCTCGTTGGTTCGTTTGAATCACCCAGCCTCGAACGCGGGCCTCCTCAATGGTGGCACCACTGGCGTACCAGCCTATGTAAAACACGCAAATGGCAGCTGCCATAACGCTCGGCAGAACAATGGGGCGGGCAGAGAACCACCTCGCAGTGCAGTACAGAACAAGACCGAAGCCAACGCCAGAGCCAACCTTGCCCCAGTCCTCACCATCGGAAATGTGTTGAAGTGCTGTGCCACCGGTCATGACTGTAAAACTGCCGGTCACCATGGTCGTCCCGATGCCTGCAAAGAATCCCTTAGCGACAGGCATGGGCAACAGCTTGACAATGCGGCCAATCCGAAGCCGACCCAAGGTAATGTTCATGATGCCGCACAAAACTGTGCAAAGTGATATGGCCAAAAAAACAGTGCGGACAGGGGACTGATCCTCAGGGGTCTTCTCAACTATCATCGTCACCATTGTCCCGAAAATAGCCGCCGCTGCAGACGAGGCACCAACGGCCACCAAGTCAAAATTCGACTTCCAGATGTGCCAAATCTGAGAGAGGATGGATGAAAACAAAAAGGCAACGAAGCAGGCTCCAGTCCACTGAGAAACACGCTCGTGTGCGAGCATGAACCCAGCATAGGATGCAGAGCGCAAAATGAGCAGTAATCCGACCAAAGACCCTGCCACCACAGACGACACAGCAGCCTCACCGAGCTCAGCCCATGACCGTCTGGATTCTGTCAGCCGAGACGATTCATCCGAGAACCTGTTCCACCCATTTCTCCAGCCACCATGCCCCCAAGAGGGCACGCGTAGTCGCATGGTGAGGAGTGAGCTCGAGATCTTCTCTCGTTAAAGAAACACGCTAAATCAAGGGTCCTCGTTGCCCCGCGGAAGCGGTGTACTTGACGATTTGAAGTTTCGGCAATTTAGGGTGCTAATTTTGGTATCATTGTCCGTTTCTTATTCGATCACCGAAAGTCCGGATAGATAGACCGATACTATTAACGATAACAAGGGGATCTCAGACTCTCAAAGCCTCCACACAGGGCACAGGGCACAGGCTCCAGGCTCCAGCCAAAACTCGATGTTGCTGTGCGAGATTGCGGATGAGCCTCTCTTGCTCGCCTTAGGCAGCCTAGACCTGGCAGGCTTCATGCATTTAACATGCACAAGTCATCGTCTCCGCGCCCTCAGCGCAATGCACTTGGGCACCTTGAAAGGGCTCGACCTTGGATCTGGCAACACTTTCGCTCGACAATTGACTCAGTTGAACCTGGAAAGCCTCCTTCGGTTTTGTTCAAGCCTTGAAACCATTGATTTAGACCATTGTAAAGTTGTCAGTGACGACATTGTGCGTTCCATTTCATTTTGCACTGGTTTGACCTGTCTCAATTTGCGGGGCTGCAAAGGTGTGTGGTCGGTGGACTCTCTCATCAATCTCCCGAAGCTCCGAAGCTTGGATCTCGGTGGAACCTCCGTTTGCAACCAGGGGGTCTCATCGCTCTCCATGTGTACTACTCTACAATCTCTGAGCTTGTCTGGCTCACGAGATATTAGTGACAGCGGTGTCTGTCCCGCGGTGGAGGGCTTGCCTGACCTAATTTCTCTCAATGTCAGTGGCTGCAAAGTTAGTGACAGACTTCTGCTGGCGTTGGCACAGACATGCACAGGGTTGGAAAATCTGAACATCAGCTATTGTCCTGTAGCCGTCACCGATGTCGGTTTGACAGCGATCGCCACCGCAGCATGCTCGGTTAGCCTCGCTAGCCTGAATATTGCAGGCACGCAAGTTTTTTCATTCCTGGAACGTCTTACATGTTCCAATCAGGGCAGTACCTTGTGACCAGTCGTGGGTTTATGACGCTTGCAACTGGGTGCTTCCGGCTCGACACAATCAACCTGAGCAACTGCGAGCAGGTCGACGACAATGCAGTACAGGTGTGGGTTTGTGACGAACTGAGTTGTCTCTGCTTTCTTGCCCAGCTGGTTCACGTGCTGCCGTCGCAGATGCTCGGAACGTCAGCTCGAGGGTTGTTGTACTGCTCCCTTCGACAGTGTTCCCTGGTGTGAGCCCATTCGTAGCGACCAGCCGCTGATGAGAACCCGCAGGTCTCCGATTCTGGACTGCAGCTCTTTGCTCCTGGTGTAGGGAAGCTGTTGTCTCTTGACCTGTCTGGCTGCGCGCTGGTGCGGCCAGTTTTCTCTTGGAGGATTTGCTCAGTTGCTCAGATTCGTGGAAGTAGTGAGTGGTAGGAGACGGAGTGGCAGTGGGAGCAGTCGTCGTATTCGTGGGAGGAGTAGGGTCGTAGGAGTGGTAGCAGACTGTATCCGTAGTCGAAGAGCGGCACCGTCGTCATGGATCTAGTTTTCATTTGTGTCTAGACCTGGCGTTCCCTCTGACATATATCTTGGGAAGCAACATCTAGGCAGTAGAGGACCATCTCACGTTCATGCTGACAAGCCGCGCAGCTGAGTGACGGTGGGCTCATGGCTGTAGCGCAATACTGCGGGCAGCTCGTGAGCTTCTCTGTTGGCTGGTGCAGACGCCTGACTGACTACGGCATCGCGGCCATTGCGGCTGGATGCACGGGGCTACGCACACTCAAGGTGCGCCAGGAAGTGCGGGGAGTGAGAGCGAGAAGGGGGGCGGTTCAGTTGGCTGTGATGACAAGCTACACACACACAGAGAGAGAGATGGCCCACACTCGCAGATGGCATACGCACTCACACATGGCTGTCCCGCATTCACGGTACACATGCGTGGGAACCACACACACGCCGATGGAAGAGGCTCGCAGAGTGGCGAGTGGTTCTGACCGCTGTCACTCTGTCGTCAGGTTTGGGTCTCAAATGCTTGGATTGCCATTCGATTTATTTCTGTCGAATGTGAGAAGCTTCTATCAAAAGCCACATCCCTTGTCTTTCCACGGTGTCCTCTGGCACACTGCTAGACGAAGACGAATGCTGACCGCGAGGGTGGCAGATTGAGTGCTGTCCTAGAGTTGGTGACGGTGCGCTGGGGGCTGTTGGGGACGCGCTCACTTGCCTCACTGGCCTCAAGGTAGGACTTCTTCGTCGGGCGTCGCCCTCTTTCTCCCTCGCCACCCCCCTCTCGCTCCCTTCTCTCTTCTTGCTCTCTCCCTCTCTCTCCCCCCGCGCCCCTCTTCCCCTTTTCTCTCCAAAGTCCCCTTTCTCCTCTCCTCTCCTCTCTCTCTCCCCCTGACTCCTCTCTCAGATCTCTCTCTCTCTCTCTCCCCCCCCCCCCCCCTCCCTCCTAATCATGGGCGCAGATTTTCTCCTGTCCTGTATCGAGCCAAGGGTTAGAGGAACTGTGGCCGATCGCTCCAAAGTTGCTCCACCTCAACCTGGGAGGGTGTTCCAGAGTGTCTGACCAAGCCTTCGCCAACCTGCTGGGCGTGTGTGTCTCTCTCGTCTCCCTCAATCTCCGAGAGGTGGGTTTCGTGCTCTAATCGCAGCCTTTACACCGCACTCTCACATTCACTCCACCCAACGAGCCACTCCCAATCCTTCCCAAACCCCCCCTCTCCCCACCCCTCCCCCGCAAAGCAAAGCCACCCTACCTCACCCTCGTGTTCGTGATAGCTAACGTCAGAAGCGTTTCACGCTTATGCCGTCTTCCCTCTCTCACCCGCACCGTCACCCGCACCCTCCTTCCCGCGTGTATCGTCTTAGCTGACATTACTGTCCCGCAGTGTGACGTCGGGGATCTCGTACTGTCCATTGCTGCTCGAAACTGTACCAATTTACGCTCCCTCAACGTGAGACAGGTGCAACCCCCCCCTCTCTGTCTCTCTGTCTCTCGAGTGCACAGCGCAGTCCTCGGTGACACTCACGACAAACCTGCAAAGCAGAACGAGAAAAAAGAGGTTGAAGAGCACTGCCTGGTCTCTCTCTGTCTCCCTGTCTCTCTGTCTCCCTGTCTCCGGATTCGTGCTTGAATACTCTCTGTCTCCGTGTCTGTGTCTGAATATCAACTGGACCAATTTACGCTCCGTCAACGTGAGACAGGTGCACCGGATTCGTGTTTTACATGAGTGCTGCAGTGTGGATGGCTGGCTGACGTGACAAACTGACCTGAGTTGCAGTGTGGATGGCTGAAACTGACTTGAGTGCTGCAGTGTGGATGGCTGACTGACGCTGGCATTTTGGCCATGACCAAGGCTGCCACAAGTCTGGTCTCGCTGAATGTCAGGTACATTGCTCTTGTCTCTCGCTCGCGCTGTGTGTCTCGTAAATTGGGTTTTTTTGCCCCCGATGGGCGGTTTCTGTTTCTGGCGGTTACAAAATCTGAAGTCATGGTCATTGTCACTTCCTTGTCACTGTCTCTTCACTGTCACAGTGTTCAATCTTTTAACCTCTCAGCAGGATGTGTGAGGGGATATCAGATGCAGCACTGCAGTCGTTGCAAAAACATTGTCGGCTCAAAGTCATGGACTCCACAAACCTTTACGATTGAGCACCGTGTTCTGGTTGTCAGATCATGGCAACGGACTGATGAATGGGTGAAGATTAAATTCATTATCGAGATCCGCGATTCAGTCACTCGAATCAGGACCTGTCGAGTACAATGGGCGAGCCGACTAAGCAGCGAGTTCGGCAACCGCCTTTTCAATAATTTCAGCGATACCAATGTGCCCCTCGCCCCTCGCAGTCGCAGCAGGCTGCGCCCCGTCCTCATCCTCGAGGTTAGGGTTTGCTCCCGCGGCGAGGAGCTGCTTAACAATCTGCTCAGCGCCAAGCAAAGCGGCGTAATGGAGAGGCGTGGATTTTTGCGGGTCTGAAAGGTTCGGGCTCGCTCCAGCCGCGAGCAGTGCTGCAACAGCATCCGCTTGTTCCGCGTCCACCGCATGAATAAGAGGAGTGAGACCGTCCTCATCAATCTCGTCCCGCTGCTCTGGCAAAAACGGTTCCAGTCCTGTCCCGACCCGCGCCGCATCAAAAACAGTCTGCGCCCCACCATTGCCACCTGCGGAGTCCGCTTGTCGAAAACCAGCTTTCTCAAGCTGGGCTTTCAAACTGGCTGGCATGTTCGCTCCATCTTCGCCGTCACTCTCCTCTCCATCGTAATCCGGGTCAAGCTCATGGACAAGATCGGAATATTCGGTCATTGCCTCGAGTTCAGAGAGACCCTTAACTTCATCCCAAGCTTTCCATTGCTCTTTCTCGTCTGTGTTTACTGGAGGCTCCGTTGGAGGCACACCTCGAGTCGCCCGGGAATACAATCCAAAAAGGCGCCGCTGGACATCTTCACTGATTGCCAATCCTGGTCGAGTGCCGACATGTTGCACCGCTTTCATGAACTCTTGCTGCGCTGCCTTGGCTTCCCAAACATCGGCCAAGAGGGAGGCCATGACTGGGCGATACACCGTATCGTGGTTCGCTAGCCAATTGTTTGGCATGAGCTCGCCGACGCCGTTCCGCTGCGCAAACGCCACTGCGTGAGTCTTCTGCGCCGAGGCGATCCGTGCCCTAGGACACGAAGCTAATGTTGACGTAGGTCCAGTTTGAATGAGAGCACTGAGTCCCGCCTCTTTGGTCTCATCAAAACCGCGAGATGGGATCCAGCTCTGTTTTGTACTGCCGGAGCTCTTTCCGGTGTTGTCACAAAGACGGCAGTTGCGCCACTCGAGCGCGTGAAGCTGTTGTATCAAGTTCAAGGTACCTCTCATTGTTGACACGGCTAATTGAACAAAGATTTCGGTTAGGTATGCACGGCTCGACCAAGTACAACGGGGTGTTCGGCAGCATTCAGACCATCCTGAAAGAAGACGGGGCCAGGGGTCTGTATAAGGGCAATTTGGCGAACATCACCCGTATTCTTCCCGTTTATGCTCTCAAGTTCATGTTCAACGATTCCTACAAGCAGGCAGTCCTGAAGCCTGGACAGAATCCAGCGACTTTGAGCTTTGGCCAATTGCTCGCTGTCGGTTGGCTTGCGGGCGTTAGCCAGAGTTGCATCACATATCCGCTGGAGGTTGTGCGCACTCGTTTGACGATTGACACCCAGATGGGGGGGACCTACCGCGGAATTGTGCACTGTGGTGTGCAAACTGTGAGGGATGAGGGTGTTCGGGGGCTGTACAAAGGGATGTCAATGACATTCCTGAGCACCCCAATATATGTCGGACTGCAAATGACACTTTACGATGTTTTCAAGCGGAACCTGCCCACTGATCAGCAGACCGGCAAGAGCAGTCTTGTGTGGAGCTTCCTTGCAGGTGTGTTGTGCATTCGAGCACCAAACACCAATTTAGTGTGACCCCCCGATAGGAGCGTCCGCGGGCTTAATTGCCCAGACCACTGCATACCCGGGAGACACTATCAAAAAGCAGCTCCAGTCTAACGGTGTTCACGGATCTGCTCAGCAGTACACGGGGCTCTTCGACTGTTGCCGAAAGGTAGATTCAGAATTCGCGCCCCCCCCTACCCGTCGCGCGCGCTCTCTCTCTCTTCTCTCTCTCCCTCGCTGTGTCTGGCTGTTTGTTCGTCCGTCTGTTGTCTGTCTGCTCCTCTGCCCCTCCCTCTCTTTCACTCCCCGCCGCTCTCCCTCTCCCCCCCTCTCTCACCCTCCCGTGTTCACCTCTGTTCCCACTTCGACCCCCCTTCCCCGGCGTTAAAGCGTCCCACACTGGCTGGTACCTGACCCCTCAGCAGGTGTTTGCCCGTCAGGGAATTCGTGGATTCTATCCGGGGCTGGCCTTGAACTCTGTGAAGTGCGTCCCTGAGGCTGGGCTGCAGTTTGTCTGCTATGACATTGCAAAGCAGCTCATGGGGTTGCCGTAACAGCTTCTCTGAGGGCTCTGAGACTCACAGTGTTGCTCATCCATTGGCACGTTCACTTGTTCTCTGTGAGGACTCTGAAATCAACGTATGAACGAGCGATTTCTCGATATACCTTGCGCTGGGCCGGGCTGTTGGAGCTGCTGAGCCGTCGCT
>QUTJ01031304.1:0-10787 GCA_003573635.1 Goniomonas avonlea | reverse complement strand
CGCCCTCTCTCTCACCCTCTCTCCCTCCCCCCTTGCCGTTCTCTCTCACACACACACACCCTCCCATTCTAAACCCAAGCGCCCAGCGTCCTCTGCCCCTCCCCTCGCCAACACCGTTCCTCCAACCGCCGCCTCCCCTTCACCAACCGCCCTCGAGCCAGCCACCTCCGCCGCGCCGCCAGACCTAGCAACAATGTCGCGACACGCCTACCACCTCTGCCTCGGGCACTGCGTGGAGGCCTTCGCGCTCACCACCTTCCTGCGGCTCCTGCCTCCTGAAGGGTCGCTCGCCACGCACGCTGCCGTGATCCACCTGGCGTTCCGGCGGCACAAGGCAGTGTTGACGCACCAGGCCGGGCCCCAGTCTGTCTAGGGTCTCTCTGCCAGAATGTTTTGACCACAAGGCAGTGTTGACACACCAGGCCGGGCCCCAGTCTGTCTAAGGTCTCTCTGCCAGAATGTTAGTGTGTGCCTGCACCTCACTCTGTCTTACACCCTGGGATGGAGGCCGTTGCTCTCACCTCCTTCTTGGACCTCCTGTCTCCCGCTGGGTCTCTCTCGCCACGCTGGCGTTCTGATGGCACAAGGCACTAGGCACCAAGCCGACCCCCGATCTGTCTAAGATCTCGTCTGGCACGTTTTTGAACGGGTTGACCACTTTAGTCAGCCGAGCGCAGGCAAGACACTGCCCATTTTTGACTTTCTGACTCCTTTGCATGAGAGTCGCGGCTCCTGGGATCGAGAGCAGCTCTGTCTTGGGAACCGCGAGAGACACAGCACGGCACAAGGCACTGTTGAGGCACTAGGCTGCCCAATCTGTATGATACACACCCTGGGACGTCCTAGGTGGCACCCGAGACACGGAACGGCACAAGGCACTGTGTGCCGCCCCAAGCTGACCCATCTGGAGACTACACAGAACGGCACAAGGCATCAGGCTGGACCTCATTCGGTCTTATACACACCCTGGGACTTCTCAAGTGGCACCCGAGACACTGTCTTACATTCTGAGTTGGAGGCCTCCCGCTCTCACCGCCTTCCTGGGCCTCCTGCCTCCCGCCTCCCGCTGGGTCTCTCGCCACGTTGGCGTTCCGACCAAAGCACTGTGTGACTGAACCTCACTCTGTCTTACACCCTGAGATGGAGGCCGTTGCTCTCACCAATCTGTCTTATTTACACACCCTGGGAAGTCCTAGGTGGCACCCGAGACACGGAACGGCACAAGGCACTGTGTGCCGCACCAGGCCGGACCTCACTCTGCCTTACACCCTGGGATGGAGGCCTTTGCTCTCACCAATCTGTCTTAGGCACACCCTGGGATGGAGGCCTTTGCTCTCACCAAGCTGTCTTAGGCACACACCCTGGGACCTTCTCAGGTGGCACTCGACACGAAACGGCACAAGGCGCTGTGTGACGCACCACAGGCTGGACCTCACTCTGCCTTACAATGGAGGCCTTTGCTCTTGCCTCCAGTGTTGAGGCGCCAGGCTCCCCAATCTGTATATACACCGTGAGGCTTCTCACCCAGAGCTGTCTCTGTACAACACACCCTGAGACTCGCTGTTGCAACTGTGGGTATGCGCTGGCACTGTCTGGGCACAGGGTCACGTTCATGAACGGGTTCAGGGTTGTTTATATAACGTTCAGGATTTCAACGTTGAAACCTTCCGCTATATAACGTTCAGTAGTTCAACGACACAGTGGCAGATTTATGTTCAGAGGCGTTAACGTTCACAGCTCACGCGTGCTATATATCGTGCAGTAGTTCAACAACACAGTGGCAGCTTCGTGTTCAGATGGCGTTCGTGTGCTCACATGAACCTAGAGGGGGACAGGCACAGTTTTGTAGTCAATCGGGATCATGCTCATTGTCCGTTTGTAATCAATGACTAGAACATCTTTTGAAACTGTGTGACCACGCCCCCCTGTAGTGCCCGTGCTACTCCCTCCTCCCGATAGTCTATTTGCAGAGAGACTGATAACGGAACCAGTAGAGATCACTCCAAGCCTGCTTGTGGTGTGACACGGCGTCACGTGTGGTCTGACCGAGATCCTGCACATTTGCAGTGCGTCCCTTGAGGACAGCACCAGCTCCCACACAAGACACAGACCCAGCCCGCTGCGCTAATCCCACCGCCACTTTACCGTGTAACAAACAACGACTCAGGGTACATTCAATCAGGCTTCATTGAACAGGTCACCTATGCCTCACCCGACATCGTTGTTGAATGAATTATGCGGTGATATCTTCAACCAGCCCGATCATCATTGTTAGGCCGACTTAGAAGTCCCACTCGTCGTCCGCCGTGTGGTGCTCCCTGTCGTGATGCTCCTCCTTGTGGTGCTTCTTGCCGTGATGCTCCTCCTTGTGGTGCTTCTTGCCGTGGTGCTCCTCCTCGTGGTGCTTCTTGCCGTGGTGCTCCTCCTTGTGGTGCTTCTTGCCGTGGTGCTTCTTGGCGTGATGCTCCTTGCGCTCTTCCTCGTGGTGCTTCTTGGCGTGGTGCTTCTTGCCATGGTGCTTCTTGGCATGATGCTCCTCCTCGCGCTCCTCCTCAAAATCGAACTCATCGTGGTGCTTCTTGGCGTGGTGCTTCTTGCCATGGTGGTTCTTGGCGTGATGTTTCTCCTCACGGTCCTCCTCGTGATGCTTCTTGGTGTGGTGCTTCTTGCCATGGTGCTTCTTGGCATGATGCTCCTCCTCGCGCTCCTCCTCAAAATCGAACTCATCGTGGTGCTTCTTGGTGTGGTGCTTCTTGCCATGGTGCTTCTTGGCATGATGCTCCTCGCGCTCCTCCTCAAAATCGAACTCATCGTGGTGCTTCTTGGCATGGTGGTTCTTGGCGTGATGCTTCTCCTCGCGGTCCTCCTCGTGGTGCTTCTTGGCGTGGTGCTTCTTGCCATGGTGGTTCTTGGCGTGGGCGTGATGCTTCTCCTCACGCTCCTCCTCGTGGTGCTTCTTGCCATGGTGCTTCTTGTGGTGGGCGTGATGCTGATGCTCCTCCTCGCGCTCCTCCTCAAAATCGAACTCATCATGGTGCTTGCCATGGTGCTTCTTGGCGTGGTGCTTCTCCTCACGGTCCTCCTCGTGGTGCTTCTTGGCGTGGTGCTTCTTGGCATGGTGGTTCTTGGCGTGATGCTTCTCCTCGCGGTCCTCCTCGTGGTGCTTCTTGGCGTGGTGCTTCTTGGCATGGTGGTTCTTGGCGTGATGCTTCTCCTCGCGCCCCTCCTCGTGGTGCTTCTTGGCGTGGTGCTTCTTGCCATGGTGCTTCTTGGCGTGATGCTCCTCCTCACGGTCCTCGTCGAGGTCGAACTCATCATCGGTTGGCGTGTGGTGCTTCTTGCCGTGGTGGCTCTTGGCGTGCGTGTGATGATGGTGATGATTCTCCAAGTCTTGCACAGCGTCCTCCGAGTCCAACCCGACTGACCACTGGCTGGCCTCGATCTCACTCAACCAGTCGAGCGCATCGACGGGAAGCTCATTATCAACAGATGCAGAAGCGGCAGCTGAGAAAACACAACAGGCAAAAGCGAGACACAGAAGCTTGATGCCAACCATCACGACAAGCCAAAAAGGTTTGGAGTCGGCTGTCCGCTCGCGTGTTTGTAGCCTTGATTCCCGGGCATGGTCTGACAGATGCTGCCGATCCCACCGTTTCACAGTAACTTTCACTACAGCTTTGATAGATTGCAGATAGAACCAAGTCTATTCGACGGCGGCGTTTGCTGACGGAGGCCAGCTGTGTTTGATGATTCGCCCTAACTCAAATTTTGACTTGTCCTAATCTCCACTGATTCTCCAGTGCTTGTGTTGGAAACGAGAGCGCACAGTTGTATTCAAGCAACCCGAACCCCCTTATCCCCCCGGAAGATATCCGCCGTCGCTGCCGTCAGCGGAGCCTGAGCGGACGTCATATCAGGGTCATAATCAGACAGGAACAGAATCAGCAAGCGTCGGGATTCACATGCGGTCACTCAAAAAAGGGCTCCTGCAAAAGGGAGGGTACCCTGAGCCGCACACAGGCTGACCCAGTGGGATGGTGATCCTTTTGCATGATTGTTTTCGTCATTGATCACGTGTGATGATGGCTGCCACAGTTGTTGAGATATTGGCGGATGCTTTATTCAACAACACATCGGCGAAGTCCGTTCGATCTGCGCAGGACCCCGTGCACCCGGCAACGGGGAAGGGAGGGGGGGAGAAGGGGGAGGAGGGCCCCACCAGCCCTAAAACAGCCCACAAACCCCCTCAAAGTTCATATCACCAATCAAAACGCTGCAACTGGGGTCATTCCCAGCCGGTAGGTCAGTCTTTCCAACCGAGTCTCTCACGTAATCGAAATGAGCTTAGGTGTCCTTCTTGGTCTTCTTGCCCGCGCGCTTGCGAGGCTTAGCGTCGTCGCTAGCCACAGAGGTGTCCGCGTCAGCGTCACCGGCGTCGCCCCCGTCTGCAGAGGCATCGGGTCACGACGGGGAGAGAGAGAGAGAGAGAGAGAGAGAGAGAGAGAGAGAGAGACGTCAGCATCACCGGCGTCGCCGCCGTCTGCAGAGGCATCGGGGAGAGAGAAAAAAGAGGAGTGTGTGTGTGTGCGCGCGCGCGTGTGCTACTCTAGGCAGGCGATGAGGAGGCATGCGATGAATAGGCAGACGAGGGAGGGGGGGGACACAGGGGAGAGGCACAGGGGATGCGGCTGATACCAGAGGCAGAGACACAGGGGAGAGGGAGAGAGAGAGAGAGAGAGAGAGAGAGAGAGAGAGAAGGGGGGGGGGGGGCGCACAGGGGAGAGGCACATGCGGCGGGATGCGGCTGACACGGGGAGAGGCACAGGGGATGCGGCTGACACCAAACCATGGGACAGCACAGGATGCAGGGCATCCAACCCGACCATACCCCACGCCACGCCACGCCACGCCACACCACACCAACAACACCACATACAGGCCGGCACCACCACATACTGCACCGTCACCGCGCCGAGCCCCACATCACCACGTACCACACCACCACCACCACCACCGTACCATACCGCACCGCGTATCGCACCTCACCACATAGCACCAGACCGCACCGCACCACATCGACCACATCGCTGCACTGCACCGCGCCGCACCTCACCACACCACACCACATCCCACCTCACCAACCACATCACCGCACTGCGCACTGCACCGCGCCGCGCCGCACCTCACCACAACACACCAACCGCATCACCGCACTGCACCGCACCGCGAAGCAGCCGCACCTCACCACACCACACCACATACCACACCCGCCCCACCGCACCACATACCACACCACATACCACACCACACCAGGGAGGGGGGGGAGGAGAGAGAGAGAGAGAGAGAGAGAGAGAGAGAGAGAGAGAGGCGCACCGGCGGGGGCGTCGTCCGCCGAAGGAGCATCAGTCTTCTTGGCGCGAGCAGCAGGCACGGGGGCCTTCTCGTTGTCGTCGCCGGCCAAACACCGCCAGATAATGAGGCCAAACATGCCAATCAGAGAGAGGAAGCCGACGAAGAGGGGCACCGGGTTGTTCTCGAGCATGTCGCCCACCCAGTCGAACATGCCCACCTCGGGCTTCTTGTTGGGGTTGGGCTGTTCCGAGTGTTAGGTGCGTGGGTGAGCCGAGCGCACAAGTGCGAGAGTTCCTCTTTCCCCCCTCTCTCTCTTCCATGCTGAGTTCTTGGTGAACAAAGTGAGACAGCACACGCACAGTCCTTGGCCGCGAGAGAACGGTGAGATGTCAAACGAGAAAGATGCGACATGTCAAACGAGAAAGGTGAGATATCGCATGTCAAATGTCGATGTCAAACGAGAAAGGTGAGATATCGCATGTCAAAATGTCGATGTCAAACGAGAAAGGTGAGATATTGCATGACAAATGTCGATATCGAACATGGCCCAAAAACGTCCTGGCACGTACCGCGGAGTCCTTAATGGTGGTGAGCTCACGCTCGTGGCGCTTGCTCCAGGTTGCCTTGCGATAATCAGCCGCAACCTGCAGGAGATGTTAGCTCTGTGGCAGCTTCTCTCTTGATCTCTCTCTCTCACACTCACACACACACACACTCCCTCACGCTCTCTCTCTCGCTCTCTCTCTCTCACACACCCACTCTCACTCACTCTCTCTCACGAGAGCGCTCTCTCGCCCTCCGCATGCACGCACAGCTCCGAAGAGACAACAAGGGCCACACCTTCTCGTCAAAAGTGATGAGGATGTTGTCGAACAGCATGTCACCACTGTTGGAGAGCAGCTCGATACCGACACCAACCTGAATACCGGGTCAGGTGCAAACGACTGGAGAAGCAACGTCTTGCAGAAGGTCGACACAGTCCAATATATAGATATAGTAGATCTGACCCTCACAGCTTGCACGTACCATGGGCTGAACGTTGTGAGGGTGCTCATCGACGAAGTAGTGCGGGTTCTCAATCTGCTTGGCCTTCCACACCTGTCATCAGAGGTCACCGTTCCTGTCATCGGAGGGCACCGCTCCAGTTGCTATGACAAAGTGGCGGAACCAAAGGACAACCCACGAATGGAGGCAGTTCGACTCCCTACTACCTAACAGCACCCGCTCTCTCCTCCGTCTCCTGCCCCCAGCAGATTCTCTCCCCCCCTCTACCCCTCCCTCACAAAAAGATGCTGATCAATTTTGGATGCGGAGACGGTCATTGACGTTCACGTACCCCGATGTACTTGGGGTTCTTGATGCGGGGGACCTTCCACTTGCCCTTGTAGTCGGGGTTCTTCTTCATGGGGCGCTTCCACTCTCCGCACCCAGCCTTCTCGCACTTGGGGTTGGCTGAATGAGAGCGTCAAGCCTCGATCAATGGGGGTTCCCGAATCGACTGTACGCTCGCCAGCACCGAATCCATGTATCTCGTTCTTGCATCACAAAGAGACTGGAAGCTGGGCAGACTTACGGACTTGAGGAGCCTCCCACTCGCCATCCTCCTCCGAGTCCCAGTCATCCGGCTGGGAGGCAGACGGGTCCGCAACCTGTGGTGAGACGGTTAAGGGTTTCAGGCTGTGTTGCAGTTGCGATCCGAACTCTTGGCTTGTCCTGTGGTATATCGGAGGGTTCAGAGATGGACACGCTTGACAAGGTTCGCGGAAAGCGCCTGTCTCTCCTTCCCTGCTGGATCCAACAACATCTGGACAATATAAATCACAGCAACGACTGATGCTCATTGTGATCAGTACCTGAAGAGGCTCGTCATCCATCCAGTCAGCGGGCTTGACAGCATCCTCATCGGGAATGTACTGAGGCGCATCCTCGTCCCAGTCATCGGGCTTGGTGGCGTCAGGGTCATCGATCCTGCACAAGACTAGGTCAGGCTGCGAGGGGCTGGTCTGGGAACGCACATCTCCTCGTCCACCCAGTCCTCCGGCTTCTTGTCCTCGGGGTCATCAATCATCTTCGCGGGATTGACCGGAGGCTCCATGCTCTCCAACAAGTTGCCCTTCTTCACCAGAGCCTGCACGTGCTAGTTAGCCCAAGAGGGGAGGGGATTAGAGGGGATTGCGCACGTCGTCGATGAGAATCTCAAAAGTGTTGTCGGGGCGGATGACAAGCGTGTAGACATGAGTGCGCTTGTCGTTGATCGCCTTCGGGGTATCCTTGAAGTGCTTCTCCTCGAAGACACCGCTGACAGGGTTCTTATGGCGCAGGATGAAGTGGACCTTGTCAGTCATTCCACAACGATCCGGTCCAAACATGATAGTGTACGGCGTCTCGGCGTTGAACGTGGCGGCCTCGAAAGGCTTCTCAGAGGAGAGAACCTTGATGTAACCACCATCACAGCCCCACTGCTTCTCAGCGCGGATCTCGTATTGGATCACAAGAGGCTTGTCCTTGTTATCAAGGGTCTTGCCGAACTTCGCGGCCAATGCGTGGCGCGCGCCAGCAGTCTTCATCTGCACACCGTGATCACCAGGCAAGCCCTTGCCCAGTTCGCCAACAGAACGCTCCCACTTGCCTGCGCGCCCTTGGATCAGACCAGATAATCGCAAGTTAGACACCCACCAGTGAAGGGATCCTTTGCGATGACAGACCACCTCTTCTGCCAGTTCTCATCAAAGGTCTCCAAAAATTCAACAGGGCCAGTGGGCTCAGGTGCCTTATAGTCAGGTAGAGGTCCATTGTCCTCCTCCTCCTCAGCCTCTACAGGGGCCGCAGGAGGAGCACTGGGGCTCTCCTGAGCGTTGTCCTCAACATCGTCGTCGTCATCGTCGTCAGCCTCGGCAGCCTGCGCTCAAAAAGGTCAACCCACGGACTGACGCGCCTATATGGCGCACCACAAAAACTGTGTGGCTGACGAGCAATAGTCCAAGGAACAGAAGCCAAAAGCTCTGCGAACGCATCTCGAAAGAACAAACAGAACACGCGCGAAGTGGCGAAGTTCTAAATGACACGTCACCGAGAGGAGGAGGAAATCGGCTGTCTTTATGTATGAGCAACGTACAATCTACTTTCTGTAATAGTAACTTGGATTCTTGTCGATTACCTATCCCCGTGACAGTTTTGTGGGGGGCCTGAAAAGCCTGAAAAAGGATAGAAGACTCAGAAAGATGGGAGGAGGGGTTTCGAAGAGGCCTTACGAGAGCGTCTCCCAGGAGGCTTCTTCGTTCAACGCCGCGAGTGCCTGCCTTAAAATAACAAATGGGTTGTTGGAGACAGCAGACGAAGAAGCCATGCTGGATACTTTGGCTGAGTTGAGTGTTTGGCGAAGTGTTTTCAGAGGTTTGAAGTGCATTGGGATTGCGGTTCAGTCATTGGGTGCGTTCGTCTGTGACGGTTTTGACTGTATCCTAATTTTTTGTACAGATGGGAAGGATGTGATCCCTCGTGTAGTTCGGCGCAACTCTTCCATTGGGCGTGAGGGTCTCAACAGAACTCAAACGGTTTTGAGTAGTGCCTCTGTACTGTCGTTTGCTGCCGCTGCAGGAAGTTTTCAGGTTCTCACCGATCCTGATCGTACAAAAGAACTTGGCGATCTTTTTGGGATTGATTCGTTGCCAGATATGACTTTCTTTGTCGTGCCGACATCTCGTGAAATGCAGTGGCGATGTGTCGGATTTTTTGGTGTTGGTGGACTCGAGCCTGGGGTCGAGCTGTTCTGTGTCCAACAGATTCTGAATGTGGCTGCTCGGGTTGTGTTTGCCAGCCACCGTGCTGGTGACCGTCAGAAATTGAAATATTCGAACTCGGGGAGCAGCAGTGTCATGAGCAGCTTCGCCAGCTCTGGTTCTGCCGGAAGCACGTCAGATTTGCTGCGCAGCATGGGCGATACACATACTGATTTGAGAACCGCTAGCCCAACAACTGCAGTGGCAGACTTGTTTGACTCCCGGCGCGAAACGATTATTATTACGACCCGAATGTGTGATATTTTGGAGTGGGACGCGACCTCGGAGGCCATGTTTGGCTGGAGTGCAATCGAGGCGATTGGTGAAAACGTGACCTTCTTGATGCCTGAGCCCTTTCGGACCGGCCATCCTGGGTGCGCACAGAGCGAATATGTCCGTCGCTCACGCTCAAACGCAGATTCGTGCAACAGTTTCTGAAGAACCCGACATCGGCTACGTTGGGTCACCCGCGTGTTTTGCCTGCTGTCCGAAAGGACGGGACTCTCATGAATATTGAGCTTACATTGGAAGTGTTGCCTTCAGACACGCCAGAGAACCAGCGGTTTGCCGCTGCAATCCGAAATCTCGACGAGGTTCAGCCGAGGCCACCCCGACTGAGTGCAGCCAACAGCAGCAGCAGTGCTGCCCTGCGCAATACCAACGGGGCAACTCTTTTGATGAGCACCGACAGCCGGATTGTTTTCTTCAACGGGGGTGCCGAGGTGCGAGATCTCCCCGCTGGATGACAAGTTCCCGAATCTGAGTCAATCTGGCGAAGCTTGCCTCCCTCGCCTCGCCCTTCCCTCAAAATTCATTCTCGAGTAGTGTCGGGGTGGTGTCTCTGGTGTAGAGGGTTGCGAGGGTGGTCACTGATCGAGAGGGTGGCGGTGTTCTGGCTCCTACTCACCCACTGAAGCTTTCTCTCTCACACGCCCTCTCTCTCTGCTCTCTCCCTCCCTCTCACTCACTCACACACTCACGCACGCATGATCAGCTTGGGGTAGAGGGTGGCGAGTGCAGAGGGTGATGGTCCCTGGCGTCGGTGCCGTACCTGTTGGTGTTGGTGCTGTGTGTTTGGTGGTGGGGTGGGGTCCTGGTGGTGTAGTTGGTCGTGGTGGCGGCAGGGTTGGTGGTCGGAATCGGTGCAGTCGGAGATGGAACCATTCGACCCCCTCCTGTTGCGTCGTTCTCAATCTCTTTTCCCTACTTGAGACTTGGGCTGGCCCCGAATATGCACTGTGTCTGTGTCCCACTGTCCGCCTTTGTCTCTCCCTACCTCATTGTGTCTCCCTGCCTCCTTGTGTCTCTGTTGTGTCTCCCTTCTCTCCCCGTCCCCCGTGTCTCTCCCCGTCTCTCCCCGTCTCTCTGCTCCTCACACACGCGCGGGCACCTTGCAATCTCTCCCTGTCTCCCTCCCTGCCTCTCCTTGTCTCCACACCTTGCGGTCTCCCCGTCTCCCCACCGTCTCTCCCTGCCTCTCCGTCTCCCCCTGCTCTCTCTCTCCCGCCCCCCCCCCCGTCCCTGCGCCTCTCACACACGCCCCTTGCAGTCCATCTTCTGGCTCCCCGCCGTCCGCTCCCAGCTCTCCCCGTTCCCCTGTCCCTGCGCCTCTCTCACACGCCCCTTGCAGTCCATTTTCCGGCTCCCGTCTCTCCC
>QUTJ01031303.1:0-10786 GCA_003573635.1 Goniomonas avonlea | reverse complement strand
CCCTTACCACCCCCCTGACCTCTTACCATCCCCCCCACCTCTTACCATCGCCCTCACCCCCCATCGCCATCACGATCTAGCACACCTGTGCCAGGTTGCGGTCGCGCTCCAACTCTGCACACCGGCTCCGGAGTCGAGCAGTGTGCTGCTTCTGACACTCCAGCTTGTGCCCGAGGTCACTCACTTCGTTGGCCAGCTCCAGCGTCCCTGGGCCACACGTTAGGATTGGTTTTTGTTGCGACAACTTTCGTTGTGTGTGATGTTTCGCATCTTTAGCTCAGTCAATGAATATGTCGCTTACGAATAGCGAAAAGGAGTGGCTGTGCCAAAGAGACTGTGGGGTGAGACAAGCAGTGATGGTGGACTCGTGCGACCACCCCCGGGGTGACTCGGGGTGACTCGGGGTGACTCGGGGTGACTCGGGGTGACTCGGGGTGACTCGGGGTGACTCACTGTCGACGGTCGAATCATGCTCGCTGGGAGTTGGCTCGCACTTGACACGCGTCAACTCCTCTCTGAGTCGCTCAATCTCATCCTGCGAAGGAATCAGACACCACCCGGTCACATTGTCGGATCACCACAACACCGTCCGATCACAACACCGTCCGACCACAACACCGTCCGACCACAACACTGTCCGACCACAACACTGTCCGACTACAACACTGTCCGACCACAACACTGTCCGACCACAACACCGTCCGACCACAACACTGCCCGACCACAACACTGTCCGATCACAACAACCACGACAGTGTCCATCTTTCTCGCAATTGTGGGTGCGTGTCTGTCAGCGGACCCATTCTCTGGATCTCTGTCAATCCCTTTGTCTCACACACTCGCCCTTCCTCCCTCTCGTATCAGTCTCGCACTCTCCCGTTCCCTCGCTCTACCTCTCCAGAGATTCCCCCCCCCCCACTCTCGCACTCCTCCCCCTTCTCTCGCACTCTCCCTTCTCGCGCACCCTCCTCTCGCACCCCGCAGAACTCCACCTTGCTCCCACCTTGCTCGCACCGCACAGCCATGCCCCCACGGCGCACCTGCATGCCCGTGACCGCGATGGCTTGCTTGTCGCGGTTGACCACCGGCTTATTTCGGATGTTGCGGGCTCGGTTCGCGTACTTGAGGGTGTTGAGGGTCTCCTCGAACGACAGGTCCGCCGGGCTGAGAAAAAAAGGTTGTGAAATGGCTGGGTCTGCCAGGGGGAACGAGGGAGGGAGGGAGTCCACGGCCGCTGAGATAGTCAAGGGCGCTGCGATGTGCTGAGCACCCCTGCAGTCCTCGTAACAGGCTGCGCTGACATACTGCTGCACTCGTGCCACGCCCCACCGTCCGCCCACCACCCATCACGGAGTCCAATCGCAACCCGCCACACCAGGCCCCACACCGCCCTGCCTCTCCTCAGCTCTCCCATGTCTCCTCACCCTTGCTCTCACCGCCAGCAAGCCACACGGCGCACCTGCAGCACGCAATCATGAGCGTGCGACTGTTGCCCCCGAGAGAGTCTTGCAGCATCCGCGTAAGCTTGCTCTCGCGATATGGCACGTGCGTCGCACGCTTTTTCGGGTCTCCGAGAGCGCTGTGAAATTGCTTAGGGGGGAAGAGCGCATTGCTCTTTCGTTCTTGCCCTGTCTATGACTTGATTTATGTCTCGAACTCTCTTGCAGTCTCACTCGCTCCCTCGTTCCATCTCGCACCCACTTCTCCCGCTCTCCCTCTGTGGCTCTCTCTCTCGCGCGCACACACACTCACTTCACCCCCCTCTCTGTGTGGCGGTGTCTCTCCCCCTATTGTTTCTGCTGTCTCTGCCGCTGTCGCTCGCTCTCTCGTTCACCACACTGCCACACACTCTCTCACGCACTTGCACACTGTCTCCCTCTGTGCCCCCCTCCCCCACGACCCATCGAGGCGGACCTAATGACGTTGCCGAGAGCTAACAGGCCGCCGTTGATGTTCACAGACTCCTTGAAGCGAACGCCAATGTTGCCCGTGCGCTTGGCCCTCTCGGATCCTGGTGCATGGAGTGAGGAGACTGGTGCATGGAGTGAACTGGTGGATGGAGTGAGGAGAGGAGTGAAGAGACTGGTGGATGGAGTGAAGAGACTGGTGGATGGGTGGTGGATGGAGTGAGGCCCGGGCGTTCGACTCGTGACTTCGAATGAGTCGTGCCCGAAAGGGTACGGGAAAAAACTCTCGGTCGTGGCGACCCCACCGACGGCCGCGACACACGCGACTCCACACACCAGTCTCCTCACTCCACCAGTATCCTCACTCCATCCACCAGTATCCTCAGGCGTCTTTTCGACGTGTTTCGAGTATTTGGCTAGTTCTTGATCATCGGTTGGTAATGCGATGGCGTGGATCCGGTTTTGACTCGAACTTATTGTGCCAACACAGGCCAACCTTGCACAATTGTTCATTGCCGCCGCTTGGCGTAATGTAGTCTCGCTCGTCTCTTGACTGTGTGACCTGTTTGTCCCTTGCTGTGTTGCATTCGTCTTGCCGCGTTATTGCTATCTTGTGTTCGATTTGCGCAAGTGGGGAGTCACGCCCACCGCGCGCAATAACGTGGATTTTGAGGGGGATCGTTATCACGAGTGATTAGACTTGGATCATAGATTGGCTTACGATCGTAATCTACGATATGACTAAGCCTATCCAAATCTAATCCCGCCCTGTGGAGCACGTGGTGTGAAATCCCCTCACCCAATTCAAACACTATAGCTATTGACTCGAGGCTCAGATGTGTTAATGTCTAGAGTATGAGTCGAGTGCGGCCAAGTGCGCTGAATTCATGCCGAAATAAGCGTATCAAGCTTAGGACCAAGTTGAGCCATTCACTAGTTAGAAGACTGGTGCAGGAGTGAGGAGACCGGTGTGTGGAGTGAGGAGACCGGTGTGTGGAGTGAGGAGACTGGTGCAGGAGTGAGGAGACCGGTGTGTGGAGTGAGGATACTGGTGTGCGGAGTGAGGGTACTGGTGTATATGCTGGTGTATGCAGTGAGACTACCAGACCTCAGAGCACCCTCGCTGTCAGGCTGGAAGAAAAAACATGGTCCAAACAACAGCATGGTGGAGTGCTGCAGTGGCTCTCGGTTTGCATCCTTCGACCAGTCCGAGATTGTGGGTGAAGAAAAGCAAATGCCACCATAATACGTAGGCCTACGCTACCGTCACGAGTCACGTTCACATTGGACTGGCTGGCCTCTAACTTAGTGTGACGCACCGGCGAGGTCGACGAGATGGAACTTGGCGGAGACATACTCGTCCTCGACTTCACCTGCACCTGAGTTGGTGGCACGCAGCGATTGCACACAGAGAAACCCCTTCCCCCTCACAGGGTTGTCTAGATCGAACTAAAAGCGACAAGCAGTCTGACAAATCGGTTCGAGCCCACATGGGTGGCTTTGCAGCACGAAACACAGGCTCTAAGCTTTCTCAGAAAACGCGCACCATTGACTCGTTGCTCCAGGGTCACGGTGAAAATAGCGTGGCTCCGACTCGAGTGGCTGGAGGAGGCACAGGTCACGCATCAACATCCGAGGTGCACCATCACCTGCTCGTCTCCTACTTGCATCACCGACCCCGATCCGGGGCTCGCAGGTCAAGGCAAAACAGGGATCACAGGTTATGTGGTCATGCAAGGTGATGCAGGGGCAAGGTCACAGCCCATGCAAGGTCACAGTGCAGTGGTACAGAGGTCACCGGTCATGCGAGCGAGGTCGTCGAGGTCGACCGGCAACAAAATAAAATGCATCAAGGAATCAGCGATCCACAGACCTACCACTGACTTCTCTTGTCGTTTAAGAGTCAAGCAACCCTCACTTACGTGTTCATCTGAGTACTCCCGACGGTGCGAGCCACCGATCCATTGTCCAAGAGCCTAATGAAACATGTCAAAGACATAATGACGGGATGCGGTTGCGCAGGGCTTAAATATCATTCGTACATGAGCATTTCCTCCAGCGATTGCACCTGCTCCTCGCGCACCCCAGCCATCATGATCGTCCCATCCCCACGCTCTCGAATGGCAATGCTTTTGCTGCTTCAAGTGAGACACAGAGGGGGACATGAGGGGGAAGCAATTGACCTGGCGGACCCAGGATGGAGCAGGTCTTTAATTTCCTCGTTGTAAACCTCGATGAACGAACCTCTCACGATGAACTCCGTGCCAGAATTCTCCTCCTTTCGTTGCTGTCAACCACCCGTGGGTTAATATATACAGTTGGGGAAGGCTCTGTTCGCACTTGAATAATCTGAAAGATGTCTTCAAAGACACGAGGGATTATGCCCTTGTTTTCTTCAAGCACTGACTCGCTGTTGCCGCTGCCCATTGTGAAGGTTTTTCCAGCACCGGTTTGTCCATACGCGAGCACAGAAGCATTGTAACCGGCAAAACAACCATCAACGAGAGGCCTCACCCAGTCGCTGTAAATATCCGACTGCGAAGAAAACGTCGACACCCGAAGCAATTCAATTCGGCTCACCTGTGTAGTGGACGGGCCGTAAACAGCGTCGAACGTAAACGCACGATCCTTGCCGACAATGAGTTGCCTGCCGTCTTTGAAACTGAGGCACATGCGACAACCTTCGAGAGTCTCAGAAGCCCCCAGCGGCCGTCCCTGGAGAGAGTTGAGCTTTCACCACACTGCAAAAGATGCCAACGGACCCGAACGATTACACTGACACATGTCTCTTCAATTCCTTCCCTTCTCGGAGTTTGTTCGACCCCATCTCGTCTGGGCGTCAAGTCCTCCATTTCCCCGCTCTCGTCATCTGGAGAAGGCATCGCTCGGAGAACTGGCTGAAGTTTGCTATTTGTATATGGCGAACCCTTTCGAAACGCTACTCAAAACCGAAATCGAAATAAAAACGCTGTAATAATTAAATTGTAAACACCTGCCTAGCTAGACAGTAGCTAGACTAAATATAGTAGATAGGAGTATTCCCGATTTTCCGCTCCGACAGTCCCATTGACCAATGGCAACCCGCGGCCTGCCCTTGTGGCTGCTTGTGGCTGCCGTCGCAGGCTTTGAAATACGTTCACAGTGTCAAAAGACCGTAGTTCCAGGACAAGCGATTGGTTTGGAGTTGACGACAACGGTACCGACCGCTGAAGTTATGCTGCAGCTGCCCCGTGCTCTGAAGCCTGAAGAACGTCTGATGGCAAAGATTAGCAACGCTCGAGCTGCGTTCGGGAATGGGATCTGTTTCAATGGAGCGTTCAAAGACTTGTGGGTTTCTAACGAAACCGTTCCGAACTGTTGCTCTCCCATTTACCGTGATCCAAAGAACTGCACTCTAATGGTCCCAATTGGCCAAACAGGATCCCTGGGCACTTTTCCATGCTTTTCGCTGTCTTACTATGAAGAAACCGAGGACCAACCTGCCAATTTCACAGTGCAGTTTGAAGTGTTGGATCTTGCAGTAAAGCAAGTCCGTGCACCGACCGTCGGGCAGGCGGTGACTGTGACGGGGTCTATCAACGAAACAACTGCCGACGTGTATCGATTTACTTTGCCGGCGTCATCAAACGACACGTGCGTAAACGGGACCAAGGATCGGCGCGCCTGCAACGGTTTTGCGCTATCGATGCGGCTGGATGCCTCGGACAGTCTTGTCGCGTACGCCAAGCGCGGTCTCGTGGGGGGACTTGTGAATGATGGCTTTGCTGGTGTCGACTTTGCAGCTGCAGTTTCTGGTCCGGACATCAAGTTCGGCAAAGTCTTCAATAATTTGATGACCGCACAGCAGTGCCAGCTGGGGCAAGACGAACCCGGCGAATGGTATGTCATGGTGACTTCGCAGCATGCACAGTACCCGGTGGGAGAGCTTTGCCAGAAGGACTCCTGCCCGTACACACTGGAGATCAGTTTGGCTCCCATGGAACAGACGGAGCTGGTGAGTGTGGGCCCCGTTACGCATGGTGGGCTCGACAATATGCTGCTTCAGATCTCCACGAACCCCTACTTTATCCAGGCGTTTGAGACGTTTCGCTTTCGCCAATATGTGTTGCCGAATTCTAGCTGGCCCCACGACCCGAAGCAAAACTACTCGCTTACCGCCACGTTCACGTCTTTAAACAGCAGCAACGACGAGGACTGGCCGTGGATCAGCGGGTTCATGGGCCCCGGCGCGCGGGCGGGGCCCAGTCCTGCGCCCCTCAACGTCGTCGTGGGCGGGGCCCCCGCGACAACCTGCCTGCCGCAGGGCATTCCTGAGTGCCGCACGCGCGGCTCTGCTGACCACTCGTGCAACGTGACGTACCCGAACCTCTTCTTCTCTCCGGATCAGGACATGTACCTCGGCGTGTGGTTGGACTGGCCCCAGTCTTCCGCACCAGACACCCCGGGCTCCGCCGCTAACTTTACGCTCCAGCTCTTTTTGAACAAGTTGCCACCGTGGACGCCGCCAGAGTAGTCACCTGGACATGCATCTCGCCTGTGAACTCCGAGACAGAGACCGTGACGGAGACAGGGACTGGGTCTATGCTGAAATGAAGATTGGTCTTTCAACTTTGAAGTTGTGTGCAACGCGTCCGCGCTCCGGCGGTACACAGCGATAGCAAGCCTTAACAGACGCGTTGGCCATGCGCAACTTGAACGCGATCAGCTAGGCCATGCGGGATCAAGCCGCTGCCGCCCCCCATGCCCCGCCTGACGGGCGAAATTAGGAATTGAACGCGAAATTAGGAATTGTACACGAACTGCACTATATTAACGCCGACGCGCGAATACCGTACGTATACGGTAGTACAGCCGCGTGCATTAGTCCGCCCTCCGAGTCCGTTCCGGCGACGGGCTCCTATCTCCGTAGCTAGACTTCGCCAGATCCTATACTTGGCTGTTGGCTCAGCGAATATAAATAAATAATATTTATAAATACGATATATAATAGATCAATTATTATCGTGGCGTACCTCAAGAAGTCCAAGTTCTTCTCTCAAGACAAGTCTTCCTCAATTCGTACCTCGTGCACCAGATCTACAGCCTTGCGGGTTCGCTTGTAGAGGGTGCATTCTTCTCTTCCAGCTTGTTCACAACTCCACACAAGTTCACAGCTTGTTTGTTGTGCCCAAATGACCAGATATGGATAGACCACATCTACTTTCTGGTTTATTTATATTCAATTTGAATCTCCGAACGCGGAAAAACTTTGAAAGCTTGTGGGTGACTCACGCAAACCAGAAATTCAATGTATGCCACCCGCCCAGCTGCGGGGACCCCTGTTCGTGACTCTCCTGGTCCAGGGGCGAGCATGCTCTCTCCAGCAATTGACGCATCACCATATTCTGGGTCGCACCGGTTTAACACGTCATCATTTTCTTCCACTCCCCCGAATCCGGCTGTCAGTCCCCCGAACGCAACTGCGTGGGCCTCGCCTATCTCCGCGGACGCCTCGCCTGCGGCGGGCCTACCAGGGCCCGCAGGCTTGACGCTTCCACTTGATATTGCCAAAGTGCTCCAGGATGTTTTCGACTGGTATGCTGCGCCTCCTCCACCGTACACCCCCGGCCAGGGAGTCATCGGGCAGCCTCGCGAGCGGGAGATCGGGCTGGACGCGTTTATCAAATGTACACACGACTGTCGCGTATTCGATGCAAATAGTGTGGGATCTCCTCAAGACCAGGCAGCAGTCGTTTTTCAGCTCGCGGAACAGGAAGGACTCAAGGGGCCAAACGGAGGCCTGAGCTATGATGGTTTTGTCTCTGCATTTGCACATATCGCGCAGCAAAAGTACGGCCAAGGCGACGTTACAGCGGCCCTGGGGCCAACGTCAGCCCAGTCGTTGACTCGACTGGTGTATTTTAAGGTGGCTCCAACTCGCGCTTGCCACATCTGAACCCTGCCGCAGGTTGCCCGATACGGTCTTAAGAAAGACAAAGACCCTGTGGGTGCGAGATTGAGAGAACCCGGGGTCCAAGACGTGCTTGCGCGACACAGGTTATTAGACTGGAGTTCACGCCCTGTGTTAACAACCAGCAGGTGGTGGCTCTCCGCGCTGTACAATCACTACCGCAACGTCGCTGTGTCAACTACAGGTGCCACCGGGTCTGGCATCGGGTTCTCAACACTGGTAGGAATACTCTGGCAAGTGCAATGTTGGTTCGTTGCCAATATTTCATTCCAGGTTCGAATGTGTGAGGATGCGGGAGTTTGTCCGCGGCCGCTCTCTCGCGCGACCCTCGCAACGTTGTTCCGTGCGGCGGGCGCTGGGGTTGGCTCGGGGGCTGATTTACAGCAGCTCAGCTACGAAGCCTTTGTTGAGTTTTTTGCAAGGTGGGTTCAAGTCCTGGGGCTTCTTGTGTTCGCCGTCTCAGAATTCGGTGCAGATGCGGGGTGACTGCAATGGGCGAACAGTCGCACGATGATGCCCGTGTGGCTGTCGTTTTGTTTTTACAGGTGCCTCTTGAACCGTTTGAACCGTTGAAAGGACGGCCTTTGTTCACGTTTTGGTGCCAGCAGTTTCATCTTATGTGTGAATTCTCGGTTCGCGTGTTAGAGTTAGCGATTCGAGAAACGACTCTCAATACCTCAAGGGAGAATCGAGAGAGCGAAACACTCACAGGTTTTCGAGAACTAGCCGTAGTGCACTAGCAACTATGGCTAGTGCACTGGAGCGGATATTTGTCTTGACAGGTGGGCAGGCCCATGCGCGAGGTGTGACCTTTTGGCACCAGGAAGCAATCTGGTGCACGAGAGTGCGAGGGAAGCCAGTTTCGATTGCGCTAGGAGTTCATCCAGTTGGTGCACTCGTGCAACCAGTGTTGCTGCTCCACTTACGGGGGGCGACAGCTGCCACACACTTGAAAGATGCCATAGTCATTGATTATAACGGAATATGAATGTGGTCTCACTTGATCACAACACCTGCCCCCTGTAGTGGTGTTCACGCTGCAGCAGGTGTTCGAGAAGTCTGGTATTGCTGCCTCTGTCCCAGAGGTGGGCGCTGAGCGACTGCTGGGTGTTGAAGATCAGGTGCGGTGACTCTCAACTTAGTTGTCGGCCAGCTTGACTCTCGCTGCTTAGTTCCCGGCCTCTACCACATTACCTGCCTCTACCACATTACCTGCCTCTACCACATTACCTGCCTACTTTACTCTACCACTTGAGTTACCTGCCAACTTTACTCTCTCGGGTCTGTGGCCGCTCAGCGGATCCTGAATGGCTTGAATCTTCTCCCCCTCAGTTACCTTGTCCTAAGTGGCCTGCCTACTTGACTCTCTCTCTCTCTCCTAAGTTTTGACGAGGCAGGGGGTGTTAACCAGTTGTAACTTCCTGAGATGACAAAAAAAATAGAGAGATCTATTCTCAGGTTCATATGCGAAAGAGTTTGCATTCGGCCGTTTACGTGATCAATTTGAGCCTGCTATTCCCCAATTACTTATTTTTGATTATTTGACACAATAGCAATGACTCCCCTGCTCGTCTCTTCAAAATCCACACGGCATATGTTCTCTGCTACCCCTGCCGCTGCCCACTCCCCACTCCACCACCACTGCCACTCTCCACGCCACTGCCTGACGGCCACTCTCGTGGACGCCCCTGCCCGCTCCTGCCACTCCCAGCTAACCTGGCGTTCTAGGTTGTGCTGTACGCCGCAGGGTTGAGCTCGGAAGGAGAGAAGGTTGAGGTGAAGCCTGAGAAAGATCACAACCCTCCACGATCCGAGGTGTGTGTGTCTGTGTCGGTGTGTGCGTGTGTGTCGTCGTCGTCTCTTTCTCTGTCGCGCTGGCTCCCTCTCCCTCCCTCCCCCCCTCCCTCTGTCCTCCCCCCACAGCAGCAGTCGAGCACAGCAGCAATAGAACACATCAGATCTCTCCCTCCCTCCCTCGCGCTCTCCCCCCCACACACACTGCTTCTTTGGTGGTTTTATCGTTTTGTTTATCCGCGCCCCAATGCCCCGCCTCACATCTCTGCCTCTCTCTCGTCTCGTCTCTCTCTCTCTCTTCTCTCTCTGCCTTCTGTGTCCCTATTGCACAGGAGCAAGATCAGATAGGGTGCGCGGGGGATGGGAAGAGAGACACATAGAGACGCGGAGAGGGGGAGAAGGCTAAGGAGAGGGGGGGAGGGGAGACTTTTTGATACACCTCTGTCACTGCCACAGCCGACACGCACTCGACTTTCTTGAGGCATGTGCTAATCCTAGAAGTCTCGAGCCACTGCTGACACGCACTCGACCTTCTTAACAGCTCAGTGGCGTGTGCTAACCCTGGTTGTCGCTAGCCACCGCCGGGAAGGGGGGGGGTGAGTGGACTGGCATCTTTTAGATACGTCTCAGCGGCTTGCGCTAACCCTGGTCTCAGCCCCCGCCGGCCCCACACAAGTCGCCGACGCACGGGGGGGGGCCTGCTGCCTCGTCCTCCGACGTGCTCGTGTCAAAGATATCCTCGGAGCTCTGGGAGGTGTGTTCACCAATCTCTCTCCCTCACTTTCTCTCTGCGTGTTCAGGATATTGTCATGCTCTGGGCATGTGGCACGAGACAGCCCAGTGCCGACGCTCTGCGAAGCACCTTGTTGAGGCTGTCTGGTTCTATGCTTCAGCCCTAATCCCGAACCTCTTAATCCCAAATCGTGGAACCCTAACCCAACCCTCGGCAACCCCGAGCCCTCTTATTTCCAAAACAGTAATGGAGAAAGATCCCATGGTCTAAACTGTCGTCAGCCTCCCTCTCCGCTCGCAGTACACCCCTGTGGCGCACAAAGGGAAAGCTTTCCTCGCTGCGCGCTGACCACCGTCCAGGCGGAGCAGGCGCTTGCAGGCCGCAGCGGTGGCAGCCCCCCCC
>QUTJ01031302.1:0-10777 GCA_003573635.1 Goniomonas avonlea | reverse complement strand
CCCCCCCCCGTCGCTCGCTCTGCCTCAGCGTCCGGACCTGGTGGATCCAGGTCGTCCTGAGTTGTTTTCGCGTCCTTTACGCCGGGCGGGACCCTGTCAGGTCGTCATTGACCGAAAGACAATTCTCTCACTGATGAGGCTAGTGCCTTCTGGTTAAATACCGTTCTATGTGCTAAAATTGAGTTTTCCAATGAAAATTGCTGATGTTTTTTTTTGTGTGGATGGATTGGTCCAGGATTGAAACTAGAGCGAAACCACAAAGTGGCCGATTCCCTCCCAAATGCCCAAGCAGATCCAGCAGCTGAATCAAATCGGGCAATGCTAACTGCGTGTCTGTCTCTGTGAGTGTCTCTGTGTTTGCCTCGTCTGTTGCGGGAGTTTGTCTCATAGAGGGTAGAGTGACGCTACTTGATGACAGGTGTATTCGCGTGCCCTTGGAGGCGGGTTGCGTGGTGTTGTTCGCCCTTCGCCGCTCCCTTTAACTCTTCTTTGCTATCACCCAAACAGCCCCCTCTGGGTTCCAAAAGGTCTGCCCCTTCACGCAAATGGAATCTATCGTATATCTCCTATCGTATATCGCTCCATTAGCAGCTGCGTCTCCCGCCTGCTCACCACACGTGCTCGCGATCACGCTACGCTATTCGTTAACAAGCAACGTTGCTGTAAGCCTGTAACGAGGAGGCACTCGGAAACAAACGTACCCCAGCCACCCAAACTCGCGCGTCGTGGTGACAATCAAGAGCCCGCAACAGAACCGCGTGTCGCCGCCGCCCACCTTCCACCCGGGCCGCGTCCTTACGCGGAGCGATACGATGTGCTCACCCTTAGCCAGGGAGAGCGTCGACTGTGTGCACTGCTTCGCGTACAGATTTAGCGCGCCCTTACAGCCGCGCTTGGGCAGGACAACCCTGCTGTACCCCCGACCTTCCGCCACCTCCACCGACGACTGTAGACCTGCGGAAGGATTAGGGCACCCCGAGTGCAACTCTACTGCGAAAAAACAGCGTTCCAGCTGCGGTTTCGTCAGAGTCGCCATTCGATCGCCAAATTTGGCGACGGAGACGACTTCGGCATATTTGACCCAACAACGGTACCCAACCCTCAACCTCGAACCTCTGTTCCCTCTAAGAGCAACTCTCCCACGTCTCATCATATATGGCGATACTACCGCACGTATGGGCGATGGGATTTGGATCGAACTTGGCGTCGGAGGTGCCAAACGGCACAGCGGACCCAAAGCTGCCACACCCTCCCACGCACCCTACCCCCACGCCCATTTGCCCTCAGCCTCACGCGCACACCCTCGCCCTCGCCCTCGCCCTCACGCCACCCACACCTCACCCTCACGCACACCCTCGCCCTCGCCCTCACGCCCACCCACACCTCACCCTCACCCTCACGCACAGCCTCACGCCCACACCCTCGCCCTCGCCCACACCCTCACCCTCACACACACCCTCGCCCTCGCCCTCGCCCTCACGCCACCCACACCTCACCCTCACGCACACCCTCGCCCTCGCCCTCACCCCACCCACACTTGAGAGTTGCTCTGACAACTACAAGACAGCCCTCCGATACCCCCACTCCTCCGCCTGCCCCGACGGCTGTAGGTCCGCATACAGATTTGGGGCACCTTAGAACCGCGCGGGCAAGTGTCCTGGGCGTGTGGAGAGAGTGTGTGGGTGTCTGTTTGTTTGTTTGTTTGTTTGTTTGTTTGTGTGTGTGTTGTGTGCCGTGTGTCTTGTGGGTGTCTTATCGACCTGAGGAACAGGTACAAGCAACATCTACCTTACAAGCACGTTGACCAGGACTGTGCACAAAGCACCACAACCAGGGGCAATTTAACACGTTCATCGTACCGAAGACACCGTTATCACTGTGCCAAACTGTGAGCTCGGCAAGTCGGCAAGGAGTCAACCCTCCGAGGCCGGCAGCGTCATCAAACATCTGGGATTGGATCGATATGCCAGATCAAAAAGCACATGGGTGCGCGCACCTTGCCTTCTGGCCCTCCAAATGGCCCCAAGGGCCAGAGGTCGTGCTCAGCAGCAGATCCACTCGCTGAACGCAACACACCTTCACCTGATGGCCGTTTTGTCACGGATGGCTGACGGTTCACACCATGGACCGACGCAGATGGCTCTCTTATCGCGCCATGCACTGCGGGAGGTGCGTTGCCAGCTGGTACCCCACACCCAGGGCAAAACTTGTTTTCGGGGCCGAGAGGCCGTGCGCAGCCTTCGCATTGCAGAGTTGTGCACGGGGAGGGCGCGACAGCGTACTGGGCCAGTAGTTCACGAATGCGGGCGATAAGCACAGGAATATTTGTGTCAAACTCCTCTTGGGTGGTGAATCGATAGTAGAGCTTGCCAGCGACAGCAAAGCCAAGGACACCAGACGGAGTATAGTTGTCCTCAAGCAGGAGGGGGACAAGTGGAACCTTACGGTCTTTGGAATACTCCAACTCTTGTTGACAGTTCACAGAGGCAGCATATCCTGCCGTCATGCAGACACATACGGCTGCAGCATTCTCGACAGCCTCCGCCATTCGAGCGTTGATGCTGTCCTTCATTTGGTCCACATCCATCCACACGGGGACACCAGCTTCAACCAATGCATTTCGGATTCGAAGTACCATGGGTTGTGAACCCCAGTTGTAAGACAGCATCGCGTGCTTCTTGCAAACCGGTCCGCAAGGCGCATCGGCCATTTTTTCAGAGGAACAGCGAGAATCCAGAATCGATCCAATACTCGAGATACTCCACCAAAAACAATTTTAACAGATAGAGTCGATTGCATTTTTTCTTTCGAAAGAGTCAATTTTGACCCCAATTTTGGGCCAATTTTGGCAAAAATTGCCGGTTCGAACCTCAATTATACTATCGTTCGTAGCTAGCGTCCGACGTCCCTGTCAAAAAAGTTGACCGCTTTGTTTTGAACTCCCGCTCCACAAGGGCGTCGTGGCTGGGTTGTGACGGCCTTTCGCGCCAGTGAAGGACCCTCGCAATGCGCCTCCCTGGACAACTACCTGCTCCACAACAATATGTCCCGGTGCAGCAGTTTTCTCAGGGTCCTCAGCAGTTTGCAACGCAGCCGCCGCAGCAGCAGTTTGGACCGCCGCAGCAGTTTGGACCGCCGCAGCAGTTTGGGCCGCCGCAGCAGCAGCAGTTTCAGCAGCAACAGCAGGGTCCGCAGCAGTTTCAGCAGCCGCTTACGCAGCATCCTTTCCCGCCAATGAGCGGGACCCCGCTGAGCTCTCATCCCAGTGGGGTCGGGTTTGGAAACCCGTCTGGAGATCCTGTCGGGCACAAAGCGAATGGACCTCTCTTCAAAGTTCCCCTTGGAAGCTCAGTGAATAAAGTGTGGGGGCGTTTTGGGTCTGCTCTCGGGTTTGGAGGCGAGGACGATCGTGTCCCGCAGTCTGAGGAGGAAATCAATCATCATCTCGATTGCATGTGTTGCGGTTGCGCCGACCCGCCGGCCCCTTGGTTTCAGCAGTACTTGCAGTTCTTCTCTGAGCTCCGAGAGACGCCTTTGCGTTCGCGCCTCGTCATGTAAGTCCCCTGCGAGCTGATTTTGGATTTGACACTTTGCGCAGGTTTTTACTTGCCTTTGCGACATGTGGCTTCTCTGCTTGGTTTGTGTTCTGGATCTATGACGTCAGTTTTTGGAAGACGGTGGTTGTCGATCTGGATATCACAGAAGACCTCTGGATTCAAGCTCAAGGTTGCAAGGTGATAGTTTCCGACACCAAATCGAACACCCGCCTCAAAATACGCTTGTGGATCGACGATCTCATTACGTACGAGGCTGATGGCGGCTGTGACAAGCAATCGAAAGCCTGCAACGTGCGAATCGGAAACGAGGCACCGGAATCACTGAGCCCCAAAGTCGCCGAATTTGACCGGGTTCAGCACTGGTCTGGCCTGTTTCGAACACAGCAGCGATGGAAGTTCTGCAACATCTGGTTCAAGATCAACGCCGGCACGCACAAACTCAAAAATGTGCAGATGGATTTCAGTGGATCTCGTCCTTCGTCGCTCGTGGTGGATGAAACTGCACCTCCGGTGGACAACTACGTTCTCTCATCCGCGTTCAACAACAGCGGCCTGTTCACGCGGTTTGAGCACACCACTGTCAGGAACATCACAGCTCGATTTGAAACCGGATTTTTTCAGCTGTACGATGTTGCGACTACCCCCGGCCATTATCTGGACATCAACAGTGTCGACGCACCGGTGGATTTGCAGGTCAGTCGTGGTACTCGCACATGCCCCCTGCTGTTCACTCGTACACATAACTTGCTCACGCGCCGCACTCTATGAGACGAACTGCTCACGCAATTTACGAGGAGTTGTGGGATGGAGAGTCCGTCTTGCCTGTCTGCTCCAGTTATCACATGTTTCCATGACGGTCGCGGAGCAGATTCCCAATTTTGGAATATGCTCCCAGCTTGATCAGTTCAGAGTTGGACCGGAGACTTTGAGATGCTCTCGGATGAGAACTCAGGTGTAGGGTTTGAAGAGTTTAGGTTTAAGGTTCAAAGTCGCTCTCGGGTACCTGCTTGTCTTGTGAGCGAATACCATTATCCCGATCAGAACTGTGGTTGACCAGCCCAGGCACAACCCAGACACGAGTGCCTCCTCGTTGGAGGTCGTATTGAGCGTGCTCGTAGGATCAGAAGGGACGAATTTCGATTGATGCATGCCCTTGCGCCTGATACTGCGCTGCGTTGCACGTTGGACCTCACTCTCCTGTATTGCACTGCTGTGACCTCACTCTTCTGTATGAACTCTCCGCTGTGTGGCACTGCACAGTCGACCCCACTCTCCCTGCGTTTCGCTGCACGGTGGACCTCATTCCTGCATCGCACCGCGCACCGCATTCTCGACTTGCAACGTCGGCCGGTGGTCAGAGTTGTTCTTGACACTGTCCCCCCAGATCAAGACGCCACTGTACTTGACGTACTCTCACCCGACATCCAACGTCGGGTGCTTCTCCGGCGGGAATGTGGTCCAGGTTTCCGGAAGCATTAACAAGACTTCAATTGGTCCCAAAGGCGAAGTCATGCTCTTCCCTTTCTTGGAACACGCCATCCCGCTGACCTTCATGAAGCTCAACCTTTCAGCGCACGTCTCAGCTTCAGTCAATGTGTACGATATCGACCACCCCTCCGAGTCTGTCATGGCCTTCAGGTACACCACCCTTGCGAGTCGGCCTGGTTCGAAATTAGAGACGTTCCACTATCGATCAACAAACGGTCACTCTCCTCGTTAGCGACAGCATTTTTCGTATGAGGTTTGCGGAACTTGGCTCGAAATCGCTGCACTTTTGCCGATGCTCTCGTTCACCCATTGCTCCAGGTCCCGGAAGGACGTGTATAGTGTGGTCAAAGACGACGTCTCAGCATTACGGAAGCTGATCCATTTGCAAGAGGACCCATGGGAGTACATTTCAATCGAGGTGGGCGACTATTTACTATTGAGAGGGCCCCTGTGTCTTTGACGGTGTGGTTGGGAGCAGCTGTTTTGTCGTATGATTGCTGTGGTTACGGGTCGTGGGTTGTGGGTGTGGGTGGGGCATCACCACCACCGCCAACCACCAATGAGGTGATGACTTCTTGTCCCGTGCAGGTGAGAGGCTCAGGCGCCGCACCGGAGGGCTTGTATGTGTTCGCGACTCGCCTCCTCTACCTGCTCATGGACCCTCCCCTGATATCTGCCTTGTCACTGGAGCTACTCAAGCCCAGGTACTGTTCGTCTCTTGGCAGACTCGCATTCTACAGCGCCACCCTCGTGCTCTAACCTGCGTTGGGCAGGAGTGCATTCTACAACGTCACTCTTGATCCGGGTGCCTGTCCTGGCATTCGAGACCAGCACAACAGCACACAACGTGACCAAGCTATCATCGGCATGTACACTAAGCTTCGCTCGGTAGGTCTTCCCAACGGTTCATCCCTGTTTGCACTGTTCGTTGATAAGGTTGGGGTTCGGCTCGTATGCTGCCCCAGCGAATCGGCATCAGTTAGATCTGGAGAGATCAGAACAGTGACTGACCCGATTCGCGAGACGGGGGTGTCTGCAGAACTTGCTTATTGGTCACCAGCCACCCGCTCCTTTGGCGTCCATGTTCTTTCACACTTGGTTGATGTGACTCCCCCCTCCGCGCCTCTTCGCATTTTTGAATCATTCACACGTTTCCCAGATCATCGATCCTCTTGGGGACGCCGAGTTTCTTGGGTTCAGGGACATGTCACGTGGCCACGACTCTGACGCGTTCGCCGTGGTGTTTGGGCCCTCAGGAGATGGCTACGCCATGGAGCGAGACACCTATCGACGCGTTGACCAAAATCTGACCGCGTTGATTTCTCTGGCGCTGCTCATCCCCTTCCTCGGTTCCCTCGCAATTGTGGCCATCGCGATGTGGGCCGGCAATCGCGGAATCGTGAACATGCGGACGGTAAGGGCCGCACCCAGCTCTCTCTTGCTGCACCCGTACGCTTCCAGCACCCTCACTCGACTCAACACCAACAACGGCCGTGTGGCAGTGCGGCCGCTGTCACCCTGCCACCCTGCCACCCTGCCACCACACTACCGCCCTGTCGCACCCCTCACCCCCCCTCCCACACCCACCACTCCACTCTACCATACCGCCACACCGCCACACACACACGTAGGTGGACGCGGACACATGTCCGTGTCCGCGTCCACCTATGGCGGCAACTTGACCATCCCAACCAAATCTCTGATGTCCCTGCCTGTCCTTGCCGTCGCTGCCTCACCTCACCCTCCGGTCGGCAGTCTCTGTTCCAGACCACTCTGGAAGGCTCTCGCATGGCAGACATCTTCCCCGAACTCTACGATCACCCCGAGATCCTTGGACGGCCCATCCCCGCCATCATCGACGAGTATGAGCTTGACGAGGCACTCGAAGCAATGATGTGGTCGTGGCTCGACTGCAAATGGAAGATCATGAAGCGTCGCGCGCCCAACCTCGACGCTGTCCCCGTGCCCGAGGAGAGCTGCTGCGCCTGTGTGCTTCCCAACCGCAAGTGCGCTTGTCTGGGCGCCTGCTGCTGCTTCGACGCCAAGACGGGCAAGGAGACGGGATGCAAAGTTTGCCGGCCGTTGCCTGACCCGGACAGCCAGCATCAGGTCTTGTTTCGCCATGTTTTTCACTCCCTCCCCCTGAACGAAACCGTTTTTACGCGATACTTGATGATTTTACGAAATTGGATTGATGTCATAGACACCGCTGGCAGTTAAGCATAACTGCCCCGCCTGTTTGCTGCGTTTGCCACTCAAAACGTGCAACTGTCTCCATTATGCTGCGTGCTCACAAGCCAAGCCGCTTTCTTGACATACTGTGCAGGGCCAAGCCAGGAACGAGTGTGTGAAGCAAGAGCTCAAGGTCTGGATCGACCAAGTGAGAGACGGCTATGCCCCGCCGATCATCAAAGTCCTTGCTGGTCCGTACCCGACGCCAGAGACAGGTTGGCGAAAGCCCAATTCGCTTGCCGCGCTCTCAAAGGAGGATCTCAAGCAGTACGAGAGCTTCTGGTGGAAGGTCCGTGGCTCTCTCTCTCTCTCTGTGTGTGTGTGTGTGAGTACCCGCAGGACCGCCACAGTACCAGGTGGTGTGGGTGCATTGGTGCTTGTGTGCGGTGCGGATATCGGCAAGTTCTTCGCAGCTAAAGCGTGTGGGTGCGAGTTACACTGAGTGAGTGAATGCGCAGCAGGCCCTGATGCTTGTTGCACAGAAACAAGCCCACTGCCGACTCTTCATCAAGCCCGATGAGCAATCCATCGCGGCTGCAAAAGCTGCTGAGAGTGGACTGCCAAAGCCCAAGCGCGACTTCCTCAGTGCTGCGTTTGCCTTTACTTCATGCTGGTGCGCTTCCTCTGGTCTCTGTGGCCTCTGTGGCCTCTGGCCTCTACTCTCTACTCTCTCCCTCTTCGTCTTCGCCTCCCTCACCCACTCCCTAGCACGTAAGCACCATGACCAGGCAGTTAACTTACTTGTGCCTAACGAACTCGCGGCCACCACCACCATGGCGAAGCAGCGTGTGAACTGTCTTGTGAACTGTCTTAACTCGTAAAACTAAATGGCCACTGCAGCTCGTCCAACAAGGCTGTTGACGACGTGAGCACAATGGCGAGGCGGCAGCAACAAGAGGGCATGGAGATGGTCCCCTTCCCACCTTCGCCCTTCCCTTCTGGCCCAAGCCCACAGCAGCAGGCTGGAGAGAAGCAAGGCTATTTTGGCTGGATGAACTTCTCGATGTTCAATAAGAAAGAGGAGACTCCCGCCGGTCCACAGCTGGACTCCCTGGGGCCCCAGGTACGATATGGACTCCAATAGGGTAGCGATTGGTACTCTGCAAAGCGAGCCTATTGTTGGCTGAACGAACTTGTCTGCCAAAACCACTTGGCGGTGGCGTTGTCGATACTGATCCAATTTGCCGATGCTGCAACAACGTTATGGCGTGGATGCGCTCTTAGCGTGATAGGCGTAGGTACTTGGCAAGCGGGTCAGGCTGGTTCTGCTCTGGGCCAGGAAAGAACAGCTTACTGCACGATTTTGTCTCAAAAAGAACCTGCAGAGCAACTCATCCGAGTGTGAACACCACTGCAAAGCAACGTCACCCGAGTGAGGCACTGTTAAGCTGCAATGCAACCTCACCTGAGTGAGAACAACACTGTAGAATGCAACCTCACCTGAGCGAGCCACTGATAAGCAACCTCACCTGATTCAGCGCCACCTGAGTGAGACACTGAGTGCGGCACCCCAGCAGGGTGCGCCGGCCCCTGACGCTCCCGGTGACGCTGACAAACACCCTGGTGACGCTGCTGACGACGCTGATGACGAGGCCGACGATGCTGACGAGGCCGACGGTGACAAGGCAAAGAAGGACGATGCCGACGAAGCTGACGCTGAAAAGGCGGTTCCTCGGCCTGAGACCAAGCTGGACATTGGCTGGGAGAAGGTGTTTTGTTGTTGGTACTTAGACGTGGCGTTGCTCGGTCGCGGGTCGGTGGGCCGTGGGTGTGTCTGGGTTTGGGTCTGGGTCTGGGCCTCGTCTGGGTGTGCGGGTGTGCGGGTGTGCGGTGCGCGGGTGCGTGTTCTGCGTGCGTAGAGTTTTGAGTGGGTGGCGTCGTGATTGCGCAATGTTGCGCCTTGTTTGCTGGCTTTTGGCTCTTCCTTTTGTGTCATCTACGGGTTCCTTCAGGATTCTGAGCTCGTGACATGATCTGAAGATGTCGCATGTCTTCGTCTACATATGAGTCTGACTCTGTCACGTGCAGGGCTGCTCTGGTTTCTGCTTGTGCATGCGCGTGATCTACGCCCCCCCTAGTGCTGACGGCAGCACGGAGTCAATGGACACCAGCCGTGAAATCCATTCTGGTGGCCCTCCGCAGGTGCGATGTTGCAGGGAATCGGACTTTATACGGTCGAGCTAAGATGCCTGGTTTTGAAGAATCGGGGTGTTAAGAATCAAAATTTAGGGCAGGATAAACCGGTTAGATATCTAGTCTTCGCACAAAATCCTTCCACAAGGCGCCCATCGCTTGCTCAGCTCGTGGACCACCTTCCCCCCGCGCCCCCGTGACACAGCCTCCAGAGTGTGATGGCTCTTTCTGACGATAACATCACGTTCAATGAGCACGAAGCGCCCAACTTTATCGAGCTCGTTAAGAACAAGCTGAGGCGGCAACAAGGCCCCGGTTATGAAGCGACGGGAGGCGAGACGTACCAAGGGTATCTTGTGCGTACCTTTCGTGCTCTCTCTCTCTCTCTGTGTGTGTGTGTGTCTCTCTCTCTCTCCATCTCTCTACCCCCCCCCCCGTCCCCCTCTCCCACTCATTCTCATTCTCCTTGTCTCGCCCCCCCTGTGGTCTGTGCCTCTGTTGCTGCCGCTGCCCCTATGTTTTGTGAAACACCTCATTTCACACGAACATGCAGAAACTCAAACAAGAGGACGAGGACGCTGTTGAAGAGGAAAGGAAAGCGAGGGAGGCCGAAGCCCGCAATGAGCAGCTAAAGCGAGAGGCCGAGAAGGACGAAGCAGAGCCCAACATCTTCTATATCAACGGAACGATGAAAGCTCGTTCGTCCGCTTCGGTTGCCGCCAAGCATGGCGCCTCACAGGCCGGGGCCTCGTATTTCGGCGCGAGGTTTGAGTGTTCCTGCAGGTGCGTTTGGTGTGTGAACGTGGGTTCTCATGAACGTGTTCTTGCGGAACGACAAATAACCTGTGTGATACGAGCGGCGTGGTCGGGTTCCCCTGACGATACGTCGAAAGGTTAACAAGACTTCTTTTCACTCGCCGTTTACAGCCCTGGAGAGCAGCAGGGTCTCAAGGACAAGTTCTTCCAGTTCCCTGCGGACTCCGACGCCAAGACCCAAACCGGGCCGGCCCCCGCCCAAACCGTCGACGTGTCCTGGACGCCATGTGCTCACATCAAGTTTGTTCTGTTCCAGGAGGCGTGTGAGGCCTGGCGCCAGATTGTCGAGGACACCGGGCCCATGTTTTTCCTTGACTACGCCCTGATGCAGTACTTCCGTGACGAGTGCGTCTCAGTTTTGATAGAGGGCTCCCCGATGTTTTTCCTGTCTACGCCCTGATGCCGTACTCCCGTGCCGAGTGTGTCTTGCAATTTATCTCGAGCGGGAGGCAGAGACAGCCAGAAACAGAACGGACCGACCTCCAACCGACCAGCTGGAGCCCCTCGCCCTGTGTGTGTCTGACAGTCCCCTGCCCCTCTCTTTCCTCTCC
>QUTJ01031301.1:0-10777 GCA_003573635.1 Goniomonas avonlea | reverse complement strand
GGTCAGCGGCAGTCAGTGGCCAACACGCGGTCGCCCGCCAGCCTTATTAGATGTAACCTGCGCGTCCGATTCCTGACGCAGCATTTCCCTGAAATCATTCCATCCAGCCACTTATTGTTTGCCCTTGTCTGTGTGCATTTTCCTGAAGTTATCACGCAGGTTCGAATTGTGGAGGAAGACGCTCTCGTGCCCCTGTTTCTGCTCATGCGGAGTCCCAAGATGGCTGTGGTGGAACAGGCCGTCGGCTGCCTCCGCAACCTCAGTGTCAACCCTCAGAACGAGACTCGCATCGTCGCCGAAGGAGGCCTGGCTGGTGCGTCAAATCTTCAACCTCAACCCTCAACCCTAGGCATCGAAAGTGGCCTCGCGTCCTCCCTTGGTGCTGGTTTATGAGTCTAAGTGGTCCTGAGGCGGACGCCCATGCTCTGCTTGGTCTTTCTCGGCCTCACACTCTCCCCATGTCGCGAAGTCCTCACTCTGTGTCCTGCTTGTGCACAAGTGTCCTACAACCCATGTCCTCGCCGTCCACTTTTGTCTGTGGCTGCTCTCTTGCGCATTGTCATGGACACGGCATCTTACGCGGTGACGCCAGTGCTTGTGGCCTGCTTGATGACCGAGGAGCGAGCCGTCAAGGAGCACGCTGTGGTTGTTTTGCGAAATCTCTCTGTCACCGCCGAGAACAAGGTCAAAATTGTGCAGGAGGGGGCTCTCAAGCCGCTCGTTGCGCTGCTCGCCTCCGACAATGAGGTGTGTTCGCCTTGTGCGGCTGTGTTGGCCAGGATGTAGTGATGTAGTGACACATGCAGTGCAAGATTGGTGTCGGACAGGTCGCAAGGAGGTCTGCGTGCAGGCGACGCGTGTGGTGGCTCTTATGCGCTGGCTGCAGTCGCGTGTGCACAAGTGCCGCAGTAACGGCCGCGGCGCAGGTGGCTCGCGAACAGGCTGCCGTCTGCGTGCGCAACCTGAGCGTGTCCCAGTTCAACGAGCACAAGATTGTTCAGGCTGGCACACTGCCTTTGCTGATGCAGCTGCTCAAGGTTGAGGACACAGCGATGCAGGTGAGTGCACTTGTCTGCGATGCTGTGAGTGCCCTTGCCTGTCCGTGATGCTGTTAGTGCCCTTGCCTGTATGTGAATCTGTGAGTGCCCTTGCCTGTCTGTGAAGCTGATCCGTCCGATTTACTTTTTTCACCAGGAGCACGCATGCGTGACACTTCGCAACTTGGCCGTCAATCCGGAGAATGAGGAGCTCATGGCGAAACTGGGCATGCTCCAGCCACTCGTGATCATGTTGTCCTCGCCCGACCCAAATGTGCAGGTCTGTGCTGCCTGCTGTGCGTTTGTGTCGAGCCAGGGCGGAGATCTCTACTCACCGAGGTGTTGAATGGTCGTGTCCCCACTCTGCAGCCGAAAGCGGCAGCAGTTCTGACCTCGTGTTGCGCGTAGGCCAGAGCGTGCCCTTGTCGAGTGTACCTGATGCCAAAGGCACTAGAGTGCGCATCCTGCCATGGGCTAGCATGGGATCAGCAGCGTAGTGGCTCGACCTTAGTCTTAGCAACGTTCGTGGTCCTGTAATTTAGTAGCTCATTTCTGAAATGGCGCTGGAGATGTTGAAAAATGGCGCAACACGAATTGTCCCCCCTCGCTCCCAGACTTTCTCTCACGCACAAGACAGGAGCACGCGGCCGGTGCTCTGCGGAACTTGAGCGTGTCCGAGGCCAACAAGGAGCAGATTCTCAACTTCAACGGCGTCTTCCCTCTCGTCGAGCTTCTCCATAGCGGGTTCCCCAACGTACGTATTCCCCATCTTGGCTCCCCTCTCGTACGTATTCTCCACCTTGGGTTCTCCCTCTTGGGATCCCTAGCGTGCATGTTCTCCACCGTGGGTTCCGAACGTACGTATTCTCCATCCGAGAGCGAGTTCCCGAGCGTACGCATTCTCCATAGCGAGTTCCCGAGCGTACTTATATCCATCTTGGGTTCCCTCACATACGTCCTCTCCATAAGAGGGTCCCCGAGCGTACTCTACCTCACGTCCGTAGTCTCCATCTTGGGTTCCTTGCGTACGTCCTCTCCATCGCGGGTTTCCTAGCGTACGTATTCTCCACCTCACGCCCGTATTCTCCAACCTGGGTTCTGCATGACCCCAATGCGCGCAATGTCGAGCAGTTGTACACGTTGCAACTGGCTCATCTGTGAGCACGACGGCGGGCCACTCGCTGGCCTCTGACTCTGACACTGCCGGTGCAGGTGCAATTGCAAGCCGCGCTCACGCTGCGCAATCTGAGTTTGTTCCCCGGTGCGGACGTTGCCATTGTCGGGCAGGGAGGGCTGGAGCCGCTCGTGCAGGTGTGCCCGTCGCCTCTGCGGTCCTTTCACGCCTGAGACACCCCTCGCAGATGCTCAACTCAACCAACGACCTGCTGCAAGAGTCCTCCATCCTTTGCATCCGAAACCTCTCTGTGCACGAGAGGAACAAGGCCAAGATTGTTCGAGCCAACGCACTCCCCGCTCTCATCTCCCTCCTCTCCACAAAAAATCCAAACGTCCAGGAACAGGTGTGGCACACATCTCGTATATCATCAGGGTCACGTGTGTCTCAGACCATCACAAACAATTGTGCCATCCCATATCATATGGAACAGGTGGGCGACACATCTCACGTATCGTAAGAATAGGCGTGCCCACGTATCCCCTATCCAAGTGCAGCGATATCCAACCAAGGGCAGACAGCGATGTGACTTATCTCAACGCAATGTTGTGTGAGGCAGTGCGCCGCCACTCGTCTTGGGTCGCTGTCGCAGCAGCAGTGACGTGGGCGCGCAGGTGGTTGTCGTCTTCCGCAATCTCTCCTTGGACGCCGAGAACGAAGCGCGGATTGTCGAGGAGGGCGCGCTGCCGGCCCTGATCCAGCTCCTGCACACCGGGTCGCCTGTCGTCCAGGTCCGCGCCCTGGTCTCCCCCCTCTGTCTTCCTTCCCTCCCCTGCCGCTTCACTCTTTAATGTTTTTTCCCTTCTTGCTCTGAGATCTCTAGCTATCGACTGACGCGCAAACCCTCCAGGAGCACGCAGCGGTAACTTTGCGAAATCTGTCGCTGTCGGACGTGAACGAGGTGCGCATTGTGGAGGAGGGGGCGCTGACGCCGCTGGTGGCCCTCCTCAACGGCAACACGCCGGTGCTCCAGCTCCAGGCCGCCGGCGTGCTGCGCAATCTCAGTGTTAACGTCGACAACAAACTCACCGTCGTGCAAGAGGGTGCCCTGCCGCCCCTAACCCGTCTGCTCACAAGCGAAGATGAACAAATTCTGGAGCAGGTGCCGTGCCTTGTCCGCCGCCCGCGACTCTTATCATTTGTTGTTGACCCTTCATACAGGTGTGCGTGGTGCTTCGCAACCTTGCCGTCCACCAAGGCAACAAAGCCAAAATTGTTCTGTCTGGGGCCGTGCCCAAGCTCCTGGACGTCCTCCTTGGCTCGAGGGTGCGCCCGCGCGTCCAAGCCGCTGCAGTTTTGCAGGTCTGTCACCGCCCTCGTTGTCGCTCTTGCTGCTGCTGCTGCTGCTGCTGTTGCAGTTGTTGTTGCTGTTGCCCTTGCTGGTGCTGCTGGCGTTGGTGCTGCTGGTGCTGGTGGTGCTGCTGGTGGTGTTGTTGTTGCTGTTGCCCTTGCCGGTGCTGCTGGCGTTGGTGCTGCTGGTGCTGCTGGTGGTGTTGTTGTTGTTGTTGTTCGAGTTCAGGCCGCTGCAGTTTTGCAGGTCTGGCTCCCTCGGCGTTTGTTGTTTTGTTCTGTCAATGCTTTCCCGCATTTTGTCGTTGTCATTTTTGTCATTGTCCCGCCTCATTGTCTCTCGATGCACTTTAGTCACATAACTGACAGAATTTGAGCGTTCTGGGGGAAAACAAGCCCCGACTCCTCGAGGATGGGTGCGTGCGTGGGCTGGTGTCCATGCTGGGGTCGCCGGACGTGCAGCTCCAACTTCACTGGTGCGCCTCCCTCTCCCTGCTTGTCTTGCGCCTCGTGTTTGTTCGAGTTTCTTGGCTTGTCCTGGGCGCGCTCACCGCGCGGTACAGTTGCGGAACGTTGCGGAATCTGTCCACGCTGGAAGAGGTGAGGCACGCGATTGTGTTCGAGGGTGCGCTGCCCTTCCTCATCGCGCTGCTGCGGTCGCCGGAGGACTCGGTGCGAGAGCACGCCGTGGTCACGCTGCGCCACCTCACCGCCACCGAAGGCAACCGCCAGAAGGTCCGTCCGCTTTCTGTCGCTTGCTGGCTCTCCCCAAGGTCATTCGACTGACCCGCGCGCAGGTGGTTCAAGAAAACGGAATTTTCCCGTTGATCGAGTTGCTCAAGTCCGAGAACGAGGAAATTGTGGAACAAGCTTGCGGGACGCTGCACAATATGTGCGTTCCTAAGCCCCGCACCCTGCACTCTCTCGCCGTGTTATGTGTCGCATCCTACTCTCTGAGGCACGATGTGCGCCTCCCCGCCAATAGCATGCGTGGGGTAGCAATGCACAACATGTACAAGAGACTTGCCCTCGCCGTAATACTGTGTGCCATAACACTGCATAACATGTGTGCCATAATACTGCATAACATGTGTGCCATAACACTGCATTCGCTGCGCGTGCCCTTCGCTCTCGCATGTTTCGCACAGTACTGCACAATGTGTGCCCCTCGCCATCACAAGTCCTCGAGCGACTCACCGGCGCGCCTGCAGGTCGATTGACCCTTCGGTGCGCGGGCTGATGGTGCAGCGGCAAGTGCTGCCTCTCTTCGTCAGTTTGATGCAGCCGCGCGTGTCGGAAAAAGTTCAGGAGCAGGTGGGCACACACAGTTCCGCACATGCTCTAAGTCCACAATGCCGGATGCGTAATCGATCGAATTACACCTGTGGAATGCAATGTCTCGTGGCTCTTGCTCTGTGAGGGCCGCCGTGCGTGCCCTTGTAATCCTTTGGAGGAGCTGAAGATGATGCACGCCTTTGGAGGAGTTGCAGTTTATGTAACGCGTGCGGCAGGCGACCGGGTGCGTCCGCAATGTCTCCGTGTCACCGGAGCACGAGGCCGAGCTGTTAGCCACGGGCACCGTGCCGGCACTTGTGGACATGCTTCGCACCACCAACCAGCGCATTCAGGTGACGCACGTCCCTGTAGTGTCCCGCATTTGTGGTTGGTGGTACCGTCGGTCACGGCGCATCTGACCTCGCATCAAACAGGAACACGCGTCCGTGGCACTGCGCAACCTCAGCGTCAACCCAGCGAACAAGGTGCGTGTCAGCAAGTGCTTGGTGTCACAATTCGTATTTGCAAGCCAGGAGACGACCTCTGCCTGGCACGTCGATGCGTGAAGTCGTAACGCCACTTGGCAGGTGCAAATGGTTCAAGACGGTGTGCTTACAGCAGTAGTGCCCGCGCTCACTTCTTCGGAACCTCGCTTCCAGGAACAGGTGTGCTCAGCTCTTCATCCCTTCCTGCTACAGTGCATTGTGTCGTCAACCTGGCACCTTGATTGGCACCGTTCTGCGTGCTTGGTCGCAGTGTTCCGACATTCCACAACCATTGCCCGTGGCCCCTAATCTGGTCTCCGGCAGGCGGCGATTATTATCCGCAACCTGGCGCTGGACCCGCTCAACGAGCAGGCCATGCTCGACGCGCAAGTGCTGCCTCCCCTCGTCGCGCTGCTGCGCTCTCCGCTCGACTTCCTTCAGGTCGGTACACCCACACGTACTCCGTCTTGCTTCACAACATTTTGCCAGTGGATCTTTGTGTGTGCGTGTCATCCAACTGGTTGCCACACGCTTCTTGCGGCACATGTGCACCTTGTTGCAACAAACATTTGTCCAACTTGCCACACGCTTCTTGCACCTTGTCGCAACAAGCACGCTTCAAGTATGTATCCAACCTGTTGCCACACGCTTCTTGCAGCACCTGTGCACCTTGTCGCAACAAGCACGCGTACATGTGTCGACTGTGTCCGTGCGGAGGATGCTGTTATCTCTGAACTCTGTGCTTGTTCTCACGCTGCAATCAGGAAAACGCATGCAACGCACTTCGCAACCTTAGTGTCACCGACGAGAACGAGTTGCGCATTGCAAAAGAGGGCGGGATCCCCCCCCTCATTTTTCTACTTCGCGCCGTTGACAAAAAGATACAAACTGCTGCTGTACGCATCGCTTCTTTGCCGCTTTTTGACGCTGATGTCTTGGCTTTTTTGTTTTGTTGATTCGCAGTGCCATGCGACTGACAAGATGGCAGGTCGGAGTCTTGCGCAACCTGAGCGTGCAACCTGCAAACAAAGTGCTGATTATCAGGTGCGCGTGCGGGTGTGTGCGTGTCCCTCTATGCCTCCTCTATGCGTCGGGCCTGGACAGCAAGGACTCTTGGCTTTGATGCGGATTCGCGCGCGCGCGCACGTTGGTGACAACCTTGTGGCAGCGAGGGGGGACTCTCGGCCTTGGTGAACTTGTTGCGGAGCGCGGACATGACAGTGCTGGAGGACTGTCTTGTTGTCCTTCGCAACGTCACTGTGGACGCTGAGGCCGACAACCACCTCTTTCAGGTGCCCACTACCTTTGTGATGTCGTCCGCAATTGAGACTCACGGCGCGGGCAGGACGGAGCGATGGGGCCCATCGCAGCGTGTCTGGCGTACGACGACGCGCCCTCGGTTCAGCAAGCCGCCCTCGGCGTGATCCGAAACGTTTCTGCCAACGCGAGGAGCAAAATGCACTTCCTGCGCGAGAACGGCATGGTCTACTTGATCAAGTTCCTTCGCAGCGACAATGCCGAGTTGCAGGCGAGTGTTTGGTTGCTGTTGCTGCTGCAGTTGCCCGCACAAGCCAGGCTCGATTTTTCGGGCAGGGAGAGGGCAGGCCATGGTCTCAGCGGACTCAGTATAAGGGATGGGCAGGGAGAGGGCAGGCCGTGGTCTCGGCGGGCTCAGTATAAGGGAGGGGCAGGGAGAGGGCAGGCCATGGTCTCAGGACTCAGTAGAAGGGAGGGGCAGGGAGAGGGCAGGCCATGGTCTCAGGGCTCAGTAGAAGGGAGGGGCAGGGAGGTCTCATCATCACCTCGGACAAGTATCGCACGCCAACGCATGATCCGCGACTGGGATGCTGACATCACGAATGCAGGAAAATGCAGCTGTGGTGTGTCGGAATCTAAGCGTGGACAATGTGCACGACGACAAACTTGTTTGGGATGGGGGCTTGGAAGCTTTAATTGCGCTCTTGTCTTCAAAGAACGAAGCCGTACTGACTCACACAGTGGGCACATTGCGGAATCTCAGGTTTGTAGCAGCGTGGCAGCCAGACGGTCCTCACACTTCTCGCAGTTGCGGCAACGTTGAGAGGTCGCTGATAACAACCAACCCGTGCATAGCAAGACTCGTGGAGGTCATGTCTTTGAACAATCCCGTCATTGTTGACCACGCGGTGGCCACGCTGCGCAATGTCAGGTAAGCCTCGCGCTGCTGGTGCGTGTTGCCGCTCACGCGACGCGTCAACAGTGCGAACGCTGGTGCCGCAGACCTCATCGGTGCTGAGGGTGGCATTCCGCAGCTCATCTGGTTGATGGGCAGCAGTGCTATTCCTAGTGCCCAGCTGCATGCTGCCATCGCCCTCCGCAACATCACCGCCTCCTCCACCGCCAACGAGGTCGGCTCTCTTTGCTGTCATAGCAGGGTTGTTAACCTTTGAACAGATTCTCGTGGTCCAACAAGGAATTTTGGCTGTGCTGCTGCCCCTCATGTCCAGTCAAGACCAAGCGTTGCAGGAACAGGTTTGTCCGCCTGCTGTGGTGCTTTTGCTCGTTTGAGTGGTGCTGTGGCTATTTCCTCTCCTTGGTTTTATACCACTGGAGTGTTTGGCTGCTTGTCTGTCTGTTGTTGATGCGCTTGTGATCGAACTTGTTTTCACACCTGTCCAGGCATGCGTGATTGTGAGAAACATCAGCGTCAACCCGGACAACGATGCCAGGCTGGTGGAGCAGGGCGTTATCAAGTTCCTTGTCCAGCATCTCAAAGCCCCGCGGAAATACATTCAAGAGCAGGTGCAATAAGCTGCGCGTTTGTGTGTGCGTGTGCGTGAGCGTGCGCGTTTGTGTGTTGTGTGTGTGCGGTGTCTTGTCACTCAAACGACTCCCTGATGATGACTGCTGCTGTCGCGTATTCACAGTCTGCCGGGCACTGCTGGACGAAATTCGTGCGATTGCTTCGTCTCACAATTCATTGCCCAGGCTGCCGGAGCGCTGCGAAATCTGGCTGTCGCGGCAGGGAACAAGAAGCGAATTGTCACGGCCGATGGGCTACTGCCGCTGATCGCGCTGCTCCGATCCAAGGATCGTTCTGTGCAGGAGCAGGTGTGTGCGGTGCCGACCAGAGTGTTGGGGAGCTTGAATGGTGCTGGGACCTGTTTGCTCTATTTTGGACGAGGGCAAGTTGAGTTGGGGATGGAATTCAGAGATGGTCTCTAACTTGCGCAGGCGGCTCTAACTTGGCGCAGGCGGCTGGTGCCCTCCGCAACTTGTATCCAATCCATATATGGTCTCTAACTTGGCGCCCCTCCGCAACTTGTATCCAATCCATATATGGTCTCTAACTTGGCGCCCCTCCGCGACTCGTATCCAATCCATATATGGTCTCTAACTTGGCGCCCCTCCGCGACTCGTATCCAATCCATATATGGTCTCTAACTAGGCGCCCCTCCGCGACTCGTATCCAATCCATATCTGGGCTCTAACTTTGGCGCAGGCGGCAGGTGCCCTCCGCAACTTGGCCACGGACGATGCGATCAAGCTGTCGCTTGCGGCGGAAGGCGCTCTGACCCCCCTCATCGCCCTGCTCAAGGTGAGTGCCGTGCGGGTGACGTTGGGGTTGGTGTGGTGTTGGTGCCACTGGCAACGTTGCGACTTGGAGCTTGGCGGTAAGATTTGTGCTGTTGCAGTTGGTATTGGTGCTGATATCAGCAGCACTGGTGGGCGAGTGTAGGTTGCGGGTACAACTCCTGGTGTGGGTGACATCGGCGCGAGTGTTGGTTGCGTGATATTGGTGGTGCGTGAGGCTTCAAGGACTGGTGTGGCGTTGGTGCGCGTGTGTTCTGGTACTCGTGTGACGGTGCTTAGATTTCAGCTCCTGGTGTGGGTGACAAGTGGCGTTTCAGTAATGGGTGACACGGTGCTGGTCGTCCTAATGCTCTCGCGCACAGCTCAAGGACGCAGAGTCGGTGCAGGAGCAGGGCGCGGGCTGCATCAGGAACATGGCTGTTCACCCAGCTCTGCGCGAACAAATCGCGATTGAGGGGGCTGTGCCTCCCCTCGTCGCGCTCCTGCGCAGGTGGCTCTCACGCTGTCTGTCTTGTCTTGTCTGACTCACTGCCCACCCGTGCTTGGATGCACTGCTCACTCGTCCTGGCACTGCACATGACCTTCTTGCTCGTTAATGCACGTGACTTCCTTGTTCGCACCGTCAATGCACAGTGACTTGTTGTCGTCCTTGTGTGACTTGGGTAAATTTGCACGTGACTTCTTCGCTCTGCACGTGACCCGCGCGTCCGTGGCAGTCCCAACGTGCGGGTTGTCAAGCACGCCTGCGGAGCCTTGGCCAACCTGTCCATGTTTGCGCCCAACAAGAACGCCATCGTTCAGGTGTGTCAATCAACCCACTGTGCTGCTCCTCAGGAACAAGAGCTGTCGATGTTTGCTTTTTCTTCTTCCTTCGCTGTCTTGATCGTCGTCTGCTTCTTTTGGGGTCGTGGGTCGCATTGCAGACGATGACAAACAGGAAAACGCTTTGCCGCGGTTCATCGCGCTGTTGCGTCTCGAGGACGAGCAAATTCAAGAACTGGCGGCTGTGGCGCTGCGCAACCTCTCGGTGTCCGCCGAGGCTGAGACCAAGGTGCGTCCAGGACCTGATGTCTACTCTGCTAGGCGACCTCGTGACTGTCGTACCGTGCCTGTGTGTCCTGGCTTGAGCGTACTGCCGTGGCCTCCAGCGTGAAATGCACGGCCTTTGAACCTTGCTCTGACACCGAGCAGGTGGTGGAGGAGGGCGGAATTCCAAGATTGCTGGAAATGTTGGATAACCCAGACGTGGCCGTGAAGGAGCAAGCACTCACCGTCATCCGCACGTTCGCCTGCAACGCAGACAACTGCACACGACTTGTGCACGTATGTGCTCCCTCCATATTTTGTTGGTGTTGTTCTGTGCAACCCCCCTTGCTCCCACTCCTTTCCCTTGTGCGTCTGGTCCTTCTGGTGTGGCACCCACCGCATCTTGCCCCCTCATGCCTCCCCATTCGCGTGCGTCTGGTCCTTCTGGTGTTGCACTCACCGCATCTTGCCCCCTCATGCCTCCCCATTCGCGTGCGTCTGGTCCTTCTGGTGTTGCACTCACCGCATCTTGCCCCCTCATGCCTCCCCATTCGCGTGCGTCTGGTCCTTCTGGTGTTGCACTCACCGCATCTTGCCCCCTCATGCCTCCCCATTCGCGTCCTTGTGGTGTTGCCCACCGCAGCCCCCTCTCATGCCTCCGCAGTCTGGCGGCATTGCACCGATCAGCGCGTGCGTGCGCTCCAACTCTGCTCTCCTGATTGACATGGCCATGGGCGTGCTGCGCAACATGGCCAACCACGCCGAAGAGGCAGTCACTGGCACCGAGGGCGCTCTGCCGCCGCTCTGCCTCATCCTCAAGTCTGCTGACGAGGTGGCCTCGGCTCGCGTCTGCACTGGTGCGCGGCCATGCCTTAGTCATTGTCGTTGTCCTGATGTGTCCCAACTCCTGATGCCTG
>QUTJ01031300.1:0-10776 GCA_003573635.1 Goniomonas avonlea | reverse complement strand
GGGGGGGGGGCAGACCGGTTACCAAGCTGATCGCAGATGGTGATGGTGAAGGACAGGAGTTTGCCCACGGTGACACTCCACGATCCTCCATGCACCTCAATATTGCAATGTGGCAAGCTCACCGCATCTGTTAGCAAGGTCAAAACCGAAGAATCAGTCGAGCCAAGAAGCGCACCTGGCTGGACATTAATCTCGTGGTTTGACAAAAGTTCGTTGTTGATGTTGATCGAGAAGGGCCGTGATCGAATCGCGCGGTTGAGAGTCCAGGACACGGCATACAGCCCAAAATTGGAGTTGTTGATCTGAGGGGTACCGTCTGGCGGCGTGCCCTTGTCCACAATCTGCCAACAGCAAAAGTTGGGTGAGTTGCAGCGAGGGCGAGTGCATGGAGTGAGAGTGCGAGGGAGCGCATGGGGTGAATGGGACGGAGCGCAAGGAGCGAGAGTGAGAGAGCCAGTGCATCACGACAGGATTGAAACGAGAGCTGCCACAAGGAGGCAGATTTCCTCCCATATTCCAAGCAGGCCAGATGACTAATCTGCTACCTATGGTACCCGCGCTTGAAAAAAGGCACTGACCTCGATGTTGTCCGCTCCTCGGTTGCGGCGGTTGCCGAACTGGTCACACACTTCCAGAGTAAGACTCAATTGCTTTCCTGTGGTCACTGTGGTGGACTCGATCCGCACCCGGCACTGCGAGCGAGGTGTCAACGCCAGAGGTTCCAACAGAGACAAGTGCGTGTGTAGATATAGATCGATATCCGCATCTATCGAGAGGTCTACATCCATAAATTTATATTGCTATATCGAGAGAGTATTCAAGCATCCCAAGAATTGCAAGCAAGTAGAACTGTTCTTCTTCCTCTTCTTTTTTTTTCTTTTTCTTTTTTTGGGGGGGTGGGGACCAACCTTTGTGAGGCAGACGGCGCCTGGGACGATATTGACCTCAAATGGCCGAGGCTGAGCCTTTTCGCCGTTGATGAGGATGTGGAAAGGATGGGAGCGCGTCGCGGTGATCAAGCACCACTGAGGGGTTGGGGTCAGTGTCGCCACGTCACGGGATTTCCACGTGCTGAGCCTGCGGTTTGGCGCGGACATCTGTGTCCGTGGCCGAACAGTGCAATGAAAATGACTACGAAAACCCAGACACCGGAAGAGGGAGGCACCTGGACAGTATAAGTGCCATCCATATTGTCCTCAATCTCTGGAGGGTTGTCCTGGCGAGTTTGAGTGCCGTCCTCGATGTCCATGATCTCGACGACATCGCCGCCGCGGTTGCGTTTGTTGCCGAACGTATCCGAGACAGTCACTAGGAATCGGAGCATGTCCCCGGAAGTGACTGACCACTGCCCGTTGCCCGACTCAACCTCTACCTTGCAGTTGGCCAGGCTGACCGGTGCTGCGGAGAAGCGTCACTACTTTGGGCAAGGCGGTTGGTCATCGAGCACGATGTGTCCGTCGAACACGACACACTATCGCACATGTTCACGATATATTGTGCACGAGACATGTTCACGAGATCGAACATCACGAGACATTGTCTGGCGAACAGGACACTGACTCCACCCTGCCCTCGCTGCACTGCAAGCAGAACATGCAATCCGGAGGCACAGGGTGGGTACACAGGCACGGCAGAGGGGGGCACAGCGGTACACAAACCTGGTAGAACGTCTACGTCGTGAGAAGACAAGACCTCGTCGTTAACCAGGACTCGGAACGGGTGCATGCGAGTGGCGGTGGTGAGGACCCACGACACGGTGTACGTGCCATCCTCATTGTCCACTACCGCTGGCGCCCAGCTCACACCGAACGCCCCGTTTTTAACTTGACGCTGTTGCTTGGAGCCCATGAGGGACACAACTTCAACCTTGTCGTGCCCGAGGTCGCGACCTCGGCTCCGGAGGTTTCCGTACTGGTCGCGCAGCGACACAGTGAAAGTGAGGGTCTGCGACGCGACAACGCGCCACTCGCCGCCCTCCACATCCACCGTGCAATGCTCCAGACTGACAGGGGCTGCATGGGGGTCAGCACTTGGTCTGTGGGATTGGAGAGCGACGGTGCGACAAGGGAAGGGGGGGGGGAGAGGGGGGGGGAGAGAAGACGGGAAGCATCGACACCACAGTAGAACAATGATGGTTGCGTGAGACGTGCGCTGTTGACACAGGAGAGAGAGCGAGAGAGGGGCAGCACCAGACCCATTCGCGGGGGGCACGGGGGTCACACCAACACACGCGTGCATTGAAATAGCCAGCGTCAATCACTCAGACAACCTGTGGTGTACCGACACGAAGACATACCGGGCTGCACATCGATTTCGAAGGGGCGCGGGGAGGATCGCTCATGGTTGACCATAATATGGAAGAGTCGACTCTTGTCCGCCTGTGTGATGCACCAAGTTGTCGTGTACGTGCCGTCAGTGTTGTCGACCACCGTTGGCTCCTGTCATACAGTCAAGCAGAGCCCAGTCGGGAACTTCATTGTTGTGAAGGGAAAAGGGTTTTGACGCGCCACGCTTCAAAGAGGAAAAGAAGCTCCTTTCCAGGCTCAGAGTGCGAGAATCAAGAAGGGGGGGGGGGGGGGGGCAACGCGGGATCGTGCAGACTGACAGAAACCTAACTCACCTCGCCACCCTTCTCAGCCAAGGCGGGGTCCCAAATAGTGACGGTGTCACCACCGCGATCTCGTCGGTTACCAAACTCGTCGCAGCAAGTGAACGTGAAAGTCAGCGTCTGGCCAGAGATCATGGTCCACACTCCACCTTGCACCTCCACTCTACACTTGGGCAACGACACCGGCGCTGATGGGGATGTTAGAAGAGAGGAGAGACAATAGGCCGGCACGTGCGTGTGCGTGTTTGTAGACCGACGTGCACGTGTGTGTCTGGAGGCGCTCGCAGCCTGATGAGTCCACACTCAATCAGCACCCCCACTCTACAATATAATTGTGCTTCCCGTCATGTTTGCGAAGAAACTCTTAAGAGTGTGTGTTATGCATCCCTCGCCCCGAGTCATTGTGCCCGAGTCATTGAAGCGACAGGACCTTTGAATATGGTCTCACTGCAATTGCTAAGGTTGAGTGTGGTGCACGGGGAGCTCGGACAACGTCATTCAGGAACGGGGACATGGTCCTTCAGGAACATCCCTAGCAGTGGCGTTACCTCAAGTTCGAACTCTGTGAGGCACTGCGCACAGAATCGTCTAGATGATGAGTGCACGCACGCACGCACGCATGCACACGACACAAGCAAGCACGCACGCACCTGGCTGGACATCGATCTCCTGGCTGTACAAAGTCTCCTGATTGCACATCACCTGCGGGCAAGCTCAGAGGATGACATTACAACAGAGACAATGGTCAAGATCAAAGGCAACATTTTAATGTTCGATGTCAGTGTAATGACGAAATATTCTCGCCATAAGAAAATCTAGGGAAATAAACAGAATCTAGTTCATTAAATCGAGAATCTATTGCAAGTAATGACAACCCATGCAATAGGCTGAGTGCGCACGCTTACTCTTTGGTCCACTCTTTCGCTCTAAAAGAACGAGGGGACACACCACAAACGGGTAGGCCTTGACTGCAGTCGTGATCACCCACGTCACGGTGTACGTGCCGTCCGTGTTATCCCGGATGCGGATCGACCGAGACCCAAGGACGGCTTCAGGCGACACAGATTGCCGTACCGAGAGGTGGTCCCCTCCTCTGCGAAGGGCAGTGTTACTGGCTGGCCGAATCCACCTGAGAGAGTACGTGCGGACGCACTACGCCACTCGAGAGGTGCAGTGAACGTGCTTGGACATCAGGCAAAAACAGCACCGGCTGTCCCCCAACCCAACCCTCCGTCGTGCCTTCTTCCCTCCACTGCTACGACAACGTACGAGACCTATGTGTGGCAAGTGTATGCAAGTGTATGCGCGCATGCGTGAGGAGGGAAATACTTCAGGGAAATAGCCCACCTGTTGCGCCGATTCCCGAACTCATCGCAAACCTCCACAGTGAACGAAAGAGTCTTGCCGGCAGTGACAACCCACTGGCCACCGAGGACTTGCACAGAGCATTGCTCTACCTTGATAGCAGCTGCGTGGAAATGTGAGGAGTTTTGGCACGGCGGGGGCGGGGGTAAAGCGTGTGCCTGAAAGAGGTTTCAAGTGAAACACACACACACATAACAGCGGCATCCAACTGACGCACCTGGCTGCACATCAATTTCATACGGCCGAGAAGATGTCCGATGGCCATTGACCATCAAATGGAACGGATAGGCGCGAGACGCTGAAGTGATTCTCCAAGTCACTGTGTAGGTCCCATTGTCGTGATCCACAATATCTGCTGGGTCGGACTTCACCTCGCCCTGCCAGAGCATCAATACCGGCACCAAAAATCACACACCCCCTCCCTTCACACAGACGAACAATGTAATGGGCTTGTCTCGTTGGTATTGCAACTCACCCCGTCAAGAATCTCCACTCTGTCTCCACCAACATCGCGTCGATTGCCGTATTGGTCGCAGACAGCAACCAGGAAGGTAAGAGGGGTACCAGCCACAGCCTTGCGGTGTTCCCCTGAGGCAATCACACAACGGGCAGGCCATGCTTCCCCTGCAAGCCAAGTGAGTGCGAGAAGGATGAAACTGGTCCGTACCGGGTGCCACGTGCGTCTGAAACTCCTCACAAATGTTAAAGCCAGCAAGGGTAAGATTCAGTCCATAGTAACCCGACGGAACGCCAGAGAGCATGACTCGGTATTGGTTCGGCCCTGTCTGCAAAACCTCTTTTTCCCAGCGCAGATCATCACCACGCAGGAGCCTCCAGGCAAGGGACGAATTACCAGGCACAACAGTGAACGTGCTCTGTTGAGCCTGCAGGAGGTGCTCAACCAGCTCTCCAAGGGACAGGTCAGAGGCTGGGATGCCATCAAGGCTCGTGATGAGGTCTCCGACTCTCAGAACCCCATCCGCGGGAGAGTCTGGAACCACCTCAGTGACCCGCACAGCCATTTTGGCCTCCTCCTGCAACACATCACTCATCTCCTTTGTGAGTTTCTCAACACTGAAACCAAACGTTGGATGAGCAGTGCGTTGAATTCTCAACATGGCCCGGTCCAGTCGCTTAAAACGCTCAAGCAGCGAGCTCGCCACGCCATCCACCTCAACAACAATATCCCCAGAGACGAGATGAGAAGCAGCGGTGCATTTCCGAACCAGGAGCGCCTCTGAGTGCTCGGGGCGCATTGTGACCGGAACGAAGGTGATCCCAAAACTTTTCTTCGCCTCATCTCTCTCAATCTGCACACTCACTTCTGTAGATGCGGGTTTTGCCAACTGAACTCTTTGCCAGCACGGCAAAGCCTGCACACCAAGCTTCATGATCTCCGATTGCGACAGCTGCTTGGGCTGGTTTTGCTCGTCGCGACCTGTACAATGTCAGCCGCTACGCAGTTGGTGCACTGATTGGTCTGCTCACAAGACATCGAAAATCCAACATCGCCAGCAGTGTGGTGTTCCCTGCCCTCGACCTCAATGGTGGACCAAAATGCTGTCGCCGCAAGGAGCTTTTTCGACGCAACATCTAGTGACGTCTGCAGCTCAGTGATCCGGGCTGTCTTTTGCATGCATTCGCGACAATTCGATATAAAATTGCTATTGATTGGTCTCGCCATTGTGGCGAGCCCAACTCAGCGCCGGCGCGCTGCCAAATTCAAACGCGTTGACCGCGGCCGCAATGAGCGCGTCGAGGCTCCCCTCCAGCTTGAAATCAAGGGTCAAAGTAATTGGATCATGTCAAAGTTAACGTTTACCTCGCGCCGGTAAAGATATGATATGGACGCGGAATACGATCATCATACATGCCGTCATGCTTGTCAAGGTTCAAGAGGTCAAACAAAGGCCTTCGGTGTTGTTCTTTGCGCTTGAAGCGTCTCTTGCTTGCGAACTGTCCCTGTTGCATTGAGGGATGTGGTCTGTTTTGGGGAATCATAAATTTGCAATCGTTATTGTGGTTTTGGTTGTCTGTCTGGGTGACAGTGCAGCATTTTATTTGCCTGGTGTGGCACCTCGTGTTTATCGGCGGGGCGAGCCGCTCGCGATCAAAGTTCAATCGCTGACATCGCGAGAGTCACAGCTCGAGTTTGGTGAGTGGCACTCGTTCATATTAGCGTTAGGTTTGTCGCTACGTGTTGGCATTTTGTTTTGTGACTTTCTGGGGCTCGGAAGATTGCGACCTGTCGTGCAGATTCTGAACCTTTGACAGATTTCTACCAACTTCGATTTTGCCACCCTGAGCACGAGATCGAGTATGCAGAGAACCTCGGTGAGGCGCTCGCTGGTGAGAAGTCGATTTCGTCACCCTATGTGGTGGATGTATTGGAGAACCGCCGCTGCCAAGTAGTCTGCAGGAAAAATTACGACTCCAAGCAAATGGAGGAGTTCCAAGACTTTTCCATTTTGGGCTATCGTGTGAACATGCGGGCTGATAACCTTCCTCTTGCTGAAGTTCGGAACTTTGTCTATTCTGATGATCCGTCTGGCAATGAAGTCACCATGTACGCCCTTGGGTTTCCCATCGGTCATCTGGAAGAGCACGAAGTGGTGGGTCATTCTCAATATTTTTCGTTGGTTCTCAAGCCAGGCTCAGAGCGGCCAAGACCATTATTACCTGAACAACCACTTGCGCTTTAAGATTTTGTATCATCCCGTGGAGCACTCTCAAGATGACCAAGGAGCCAAGCCTGATGGCGTGTTCATCGTCGGGTTTCACGTCGAACCTTACAGGTGCAATCTTGTTGTTGCCAGAATGAACCGTTACCGACACCCACACAGTGTGGAGCACAAGTATCAAGGTGCCTGGAACGAGACCTGTGCCCCGAACTGTGAATTGGATACCTGCCTCGGCTCCCACACACTCTCAAACCGACAGTCGATCATTACTGACCAGGAGTCTGTGGAGGTTATCTGGACTTATGACGTCGAGTGGGAGGTGCGTCACACTCTTTGCGAACCCAGTGATTGACTTGGAGGGACTCGGCAGGAGAGTGCCACGAAATGGGCGTCGAGGTGGGACGTGTATTTGCAGATGACCGACGACAATATTCATTGGTTCAGCGTTGTCAACAGCATTGTTGTTGTGGTGCGTCCTGCTTTATGCGTGAACACTGTCGTGATCAGCTCTGACTGTGCATCACAGATCTTCCTGACTGGCATCATCGCGATGATCATGGCTCGCATTCTGCGCAAGGACTTCGCCATGTACGACCAGCTCGCGCAGGCCGAGGACGACGAGTCTGCTCGTGAATTGCGAGAGGAAACCGGTACGCCAGCTCGATTCGGTGGTCGGTTTTAGAGCCGCACTGCTGTTTGCGCTAGTCATCGGCCGACTTGGCGCGGCGTTTCACTCTGTTTCTCACAGGATGGAAGCTGGTGTATGGAGATGTGTTCCGCCCTCCGGCTCACGCGTCACTGCTCTCTGCCCTTCTTGGCACCGGTGTCCAGGTCAGTGTTTTCCCTGTGCAGTTCGCAACAGATGTTGGTATCCGGTTGTGAGTGGTACCCGGTGTTGACTGTCTGTGGGTGAGGATAGATACATACAGTTCACATCGCGAGTGTGAGTATCTGCGAGCGAGATCCCGTAGAGATGCCAGAGCTCCTGGACCGTGCTTGTGTGCCTTCCCAGTGTTTAATATTTTTCGTGTGATCGTGCGCAGACCGCCCGCCGTGATAGCTTGTGCCCAAAGACAAGTTTTGGTCTTGATATGTGCGGGAGAGAGAGCGAGAGAGAGACTCAGATCAGTCAGAGAGTCACACAGCGACAACACTGTTGAATCTCTCCTGCGGGATTACCACTGCTCGGTTTCTACTTGCTGGGAGGGCTGTGGAGGGACAAGTGCGTCGCTTTTGGTGTGATGCATGACGACTGGACAAACAGCTGCTGGCCATGTGTGGCGCGACCTTGTGCTTCGCTGTCCTGGGCTTTCTGTCGCCTTCCAACCGAGGAGCCCTGCTGTCTACTGTCCTTCTTTTCTACGTCCTTCTCGGGTGAGTCTCCTCCCCTCTTTCAGTCCCAATCTTTCTCGGCAAAAACACGATGCACCCCGTCCTCCGCGGGGCAGCATCGAATACGCCAATTTCCAACGGTTCTGATCAAGGAACACTCCGAATCGGCAAAGCGTGGCTTAATTTGATGCCTCAAAGAGCAGATCTGCCTGTGATTGTGCCTAGGTTCGCGCAGTTGACAGGTGGACAACGATGGAGCGTCCGTGGTGGCTGGTGGGTTCTAGTTCACGCGGAGGGGGAGCAGAGGCCGAGGGGGAGACGAACACGAACAGGAACAGGCAGAGGCAGAGGCAGAGGCAGAGGGGGGGGGGGGGGGCGGAGATGGAGACGGAAGCGAAGAGGGAGATGGAAGCGAGCGCTCTCTACCCTCAAGCGTCCATGGACGCTGGTCATGGACGCTGGGGGTTCAAAATGACTTATTTCGAGAGTGTTACACACGTGGCACACCTTGCCCCACTTCCCACCCCACCCTTTCACCATGACTACGTCGAGTGGCTTACACACCGTCCCAAGCAGACCTTGCCTCACCTTTCACCCCACCTTTTCACTTCGAGAGTCTTACACAACCTTGCCTCACTTCTCACCCCACCCTAACGGCTATTGGGCAGATCAATTGCCGGTTATGTGGCCTCGAGATTTGCCAAGTTGCTCAAGGACGGCAACAAGCTTCGCGTAACCCTCATGGTACGCCCGCGCATACATGCACACTTCCATGCGATTCTACCATGTGTTGTCGTTTCTCGGCCGAGCGCTGGTCGTTTTGATTCGAGATCGCCACCAAATGTCAATGCACGTTTGTGGCACTAGTAAGGCACGAGTAGGCATGGCTAGCGACCCGAACTTTTGTATTTGTGCAGACCCGCATCCCTTGTCGTGTGCGTTGGCACTAGGGGGCACTAGTCGTCACGGCTAGTCATCAGAAGGAGACTCGAGTTCAGGTGGTAACGTTGGTGTGCAGACCGCGCTGCTCATTCCTGGAGTGGTCTTTGCCCTGTTCGTCTTCATCAACTTTTTCGTGTGGTCCCAGGGTTCTTCCGGCGCCGTTCCGTTTGGTACGCCTGTTCGTGCGAGGCGACACTCGCACACCTTCCTCTGCCGACTTGAGTAGAGAGAGCCTCTAGGACTGAGGTCAAAGTTAGTTCAAGTTATTCGGGTGAGATCTATGCTGCTTGAGGAATTGCTGGCACTCCCCGCTCCGAGATGAGATGAGATCAGAGAGGCGGGACGAGGCAAGATGAGGCGAGGTGATGAGATGAGAAGAGAAGAGACGAGGCGACATGAGATGAGCTGAGATATCCTCCTCTTCACTGCGTCCATTCCGATGTGTGGGTGTGCGATATCACAGATTGGGAGCGTGGGGTTGTGACGGTGTGGCGGTGACGGTGACGGTGACCCGCTGGACTATCAACTTCCCTAGCCTCTTACCCCTGCTGCGCAGGAACCATGGTTGCACTCATGTTGCTCTGGTTTGGCATCTCCCTTCCCCTCGTGTTTTTCGGCAGTTTCTTGGGCTATCGCAAGGAGGTGCGTTCAGCTCTCTCCCTGCTTGTGCTGCAAGTGACCTTTTCTTCTGTTGTTCTCAGTGATGATGATGATGATGATGATTATGAGGAAGAGGGACGAGATGAGAGAAGACGGGCCAGATGGAATAAGAGAGATGAGTTAGGAGAGGTGAGATTAGGCGAGATGAGATGAGATAAGAGGGATGAGAGAAGAGATAAGAGGGATGAGAGAAGAGAGGCGAGGCGAGGCGAGATGAGGAGGTGAGAGACGAGGGGAGACGAGATGCGAGAAGAGAGGCGAGGCGAGACGAGGCGAGATGAGCAAGCGAGGCGAGACGAGGCGGGTTGAGAAGAGACGAGGCGCGATGAGATAGAGACGAGACGAGACGAGACGAGATAAGATACTAGAGGCTAGACGAGGCGAGACGAGGCGAGTAACACGCTGCGCCAGGCGGGCACGTTCCCCTGCCGCACAAATTCCATTCCCCGCCAGATCCCGCCGCAGCCGTGGTACCTCCAGACCCTGCCCACCCTGCTGCTCTCCGGCATCTTGCCCTTCGGTGTCGTCTTTGTCGAGCTCACTGTCATTCTGGGGTAGGTCGCGTGCCCTCACTGTCTCTGTTATCCTAGGTGCTTGAATACGCTCTCTCCCTCTGTTATCTTGCCCTTCAGTGTCGTCTTTGTCGAGATCCTGGGGTAGGTCGCGTGTTCCTCACTCTCTGTTATCTTGCCCTGCAGTGTCGTCTTGTCAAGCTCACAGCCTTTTGGGGTCGCACTTTCTCTGTTATCTTGCCCTTCGGTGTCGTCTTTGTCGAGCTCACTGTCATTCTGGGGAGGTTGCTTGTTCTGACTCTCTCTGGTACTCTCAGAGCGGAGGGCTCGTGAGGGGCACAGATGCACAGACTCTGTCTCCCTCCTGTCTGTCACTGGCTCCTCTCTGTCAGAGAGGGACGAGGGGCGGACTGGGCTTGGCCAGGCGCACAGACGCACAGACTCTGTCTCTCTCTGTCTCCGCCTTTGTCTCTGTTTCTCCTGTCCTCGCCTGTGCGTTGCCATGCACAGTTTGCGTTTCCCTAACCCGCGTCCCAGGTCCATATGGCAGCATCGGTTTTACTACATGTTTGGGTTCTTGTTTTTGGTGTTTGCCATCCTGGTTATCACGGTGGCGGAGGTGGCGGTGGTGCTGTGCTACTTGCAGCTGTGCTCCGAGGACTACCGATGGTGGTGG
>QUTJ01031299.1:0-10768 GCA_003573635.1 Goniomonas avonlea | reverse complement strand
CACACACACACACACACACACACACACACCGCACACGCTGGAGTGTGTGGCAGCAAGGGCAGTTGGGGTCTGTGGTGTGCAACCGCCCCTCGAAAAAGGAACAGGAACCGTTTGGGGGCAGCCAGTAATGTGTGCTTGTGTGGGAGATGGTGCCTGCAGAAAGGTGTGCTTGTGCGGAGGGCAAAAGGAAACTGGAAAAGGGTCCAGTTGAGGCCTGGCACGGCCACAATGGGCGCTTTCTGCTCTTCAGAAGGCAGGCGACAGACACAATATGACCTTCGTCATGCACCGGCCCACTGACAATGCTGACACGCGACACACGGAATATGATTGATTTGCCCGATTTGCAACCTATGTCCAGCCTGACACGCGACAGAGTGGTGACACCTCGCACCTGTGGGCCCAGCCTGCTGACACCGCAGACACGCGAGCGCCAGAGAAAAACAGGAGCTGACGAGCTGTAAGCTCGTCCTGCAGCGCGCCTGTGCCAAGCTGCCCGTCGTCACCACGGCTGCGTCGCAGCAGCGTTAGTGAGCAACGTCACACTAGTCACTCTACAGCTGACGCTACCATACAGCTGATGCTACGCATCGCATGGATGACACTCCACCCCACACACTACACACCCCACCACCTGACACACCCAGCTGAGACTCTACAACTGACGCTACACACCCCACAACTGGCGCTGCGCGCTCCACAGCTGCACGGCTGCACCTAGGCCATCATGCTGCAAAACCAACAACCGAATCAACAACAACCCAGAGCAGAGCCACTCGGCACCTGCTTGAGAATGGTCTAGCGACCAAGCGCAAGCAAAAAGAAGGCACCTGCTTGAGAATGGTCTCGCGACCAAGCGCAAGCAAAAAGAACGCACCCAAAGCCAAACACCCGGCCGTCATCAGAGAGAATGAGCGTGTGTCGGCCGCCGCACGCGACCTCAGTCACCTTGATCCCTCGCTCCTCCAACGACGTCACGCGTTGCGGAGTGTTTTTCGTTTCTCTGGCACCCAGGCCAAGCTGCCCACATGCACCCCTACAACCAAATCAGCAAAAGTTGCGATTCCAGTCAACAGTAACGACGGCTCTCACGAGGACAACACAGTGCCTCAGCACGACGCCTAAACCCTAAACCCAAATACCCAACCCTAAAACCCAACCCGAAACCCGAAACCCTAAACGCACGACGGCGGCAGTGTGCGTGGCGTGACGTAGCAAACATAAGGGCGCACCAGCCCCACGCGTACAGGCAGCCATCGTCGGTCACTGCAGCAGTGTGTCGAAAGCCACAGGAAATTGTTGTCACCCGGAGGTCGGCCAGTCCTTGCACAAGCGTCGGTGTCATGACATTGGCATTGAAACCTTGGCCGCACTGTCCGTACTGCCGGGTCGTGTGGTGAGCAAAGTGCCGGATTGGAAACAAGCTGGAACTATTCAATATGAGGAAAGGAGCACACCTGTGACCATCCCCACGCATACACTGCCCCAGTGTGGGTGACTGCAAGGGTGTGTCGAGAGCCACAGAACACGCGAACGACAATCACTGCCTTGAGCGCTTCAACACACAGCGGCTGCAGTGGCTCGTGAGCAACGCTCGATGTTGAAAATCACGGGACTCACTTCTCTTTGGCAGTCCACGACACCATGTCCGCACTGACCTTCCTCGGAGGAACCCCATGTATAAACCCTGCCCTCGACATCAACCTGAAGTGCGCAATAATTAGGAAACACGAGTTAATCTCGTTGCTGAATGAACTCACAGCTACAGAGTGGTTTCGACCACAACCGATCTCGGTGATACGACGGCACGCAGCCGAGTGCCCAAGCGGCCCGGTACGAACCCGGCGAGGCACACACTCGCTTTGGTTGGTTCCCAGACCCAATTGATAGTCCTCCCCTGCAACGTGGCTTCAACGCACGTTCGAGACATCCAAAGCGTGCACCTCTGCCCCACGCCCACAGAACACCCCACGAGTCAACAGCGAGACAGTGGGATCCGCGGGAGGCAATCCGGGTGATGTTTACAGACTGGAGGCCCGATATCAAACGGCATGAGAGTTCGTTCTCAAAGGTGCCGTGGCCGAGTTGCCCTTCGCTTCCTTTCCCAAAACTGAATACGTTGCTGCGACGAGATATTGGTCACGGCAAACAGGGCCATAAGAACTAACCCGGCGGACGTCAATAAAATGTTGTGTCTTGAGCCACTGCACATCGCAGTCTGCAAAAATTGTCAACACCGAGTTTTGAATCACAGCGAGACCGACCACATGTTCGTCGCCTGGGGTGTTGCGAAGCGAGTTGTTTTGACACCGAGTCGGAACAATGACTGAATCCTGGCGCCCAGTACCGAGCTGTCACAGGGTCAGCTTACTGCGCATCTTGTCAAATGGGCGTTCACCTCGCCACTTCCACCACGACCGAACGCCCAGCAGAAGTCGCGATCACCCATGACACTCCCCGGAGGAGAATTTTCTCCGCTCATTCTCGGGGACAGCTTTGGAGAAAGCTTTTCTTGCTCAGGTCGCCGCATGACGACACTCTCCTGCTGGTACCAGGAACACCAAAAAGATGAACTCCAGCAGGAACGTGAGGACTACTGTATCGGATAAACTCAAAGATAGATTGTTCTCTTCCATAAGCGAGTAAGATTATGCCTGATCAGTGGACGGCGGGCTGCCGCTGACTCGCCGCTGAGGCATCGCGTGAATTCGTGGACGGTGGAGGGATGTCGGTTCAAGATCCCTGTTCGGATGCTTCGCTCAATGTTTCGATGTTGAAAACTGACTTTTTTGGCACTATTGAAAGTCCTAGAGCGGCTTCCTTGCCCATTGACACCTTCCTGAAATGTCTCCAGGACCAGATTGATTCTCCTCCAAAACTGAGTGAAAACTTTTCTCTCCCAGCAGGAGCGACTCACACAGATGTTTGTATCTGGAGAGCTCTCTTGCAGTTGGTACAACTATGTTATGCACAGTCTGAAAGCCAGTCTTTACACCGGGATCCCTTGTTGGCGGTTTGGGTAACCGACGGGGAGCCTTCTCCTCTCCTGCGCCTGATTGTGTACACGCGCCGGAAACACTTGCCGAATACCCTGGACTTGGTTCGTTTCTTTTCAGTCTATGTCTGGTCGGTATGTACGAACAAGAACGGCTGTACAACATTGCTTGCTCAACAGCTTCGAGAGGTTGCTGAACAGTTGCCCCGGCCGCTCAAAACCGGGGGCAAGGCTGAACGTGTGGCTGTACATTTGATGCGTTGTTGGCGGGAGTCTGCCCGTGTCAATAGACTGCGGCCTGTTTGTCAGTATCTGGACGTCGGGTGTGGAGGTGCACATCCGAATTTCATTCGGATGTTTTGACTGAACCGTTCCCAGATGGGCGCATAACGGCAGCAATCGCTCGACAGTTTGCGGTGCCTCCCGAGGCTGCAGCTGGTCTTGAACCTACTGGCGCCCCTGCTGTGCCTCACTCTGTGAGTGTCATTTCTGTTGTGGCTCAATGTTGCTTACCCAGTCCTGCAGGAAGAATTTCGAACGCGCATGTACGACGGCCTGACACTGCCATTTTTGCCCAGCGGCTCACAAGACTTGATAACAGCAGTGCATTCACTGCATCATGCACTCCCTCATCCTGCAGGCCGCGTTCGGGCTCGTCGTTGTGTCTCGATGCCGCACAGCCCGCCCCTGTCGTGCAATGATGGCGGAACCATGCCGCCAACCCTGCTCAGTGAGTTGGCGCGAGTGCTGGCGTTGGGGGGCGTTCTCATGATCAAGGAACACGACGCGCCGAGCGACAACTGCGCTTGCCATTGTTTTCTGGACTGTGTGCACTGTTTTAAAAACCAGGTGTTCCGAGCGGAAGCGCCGTTCGTCATGCCAATAGGTGGGTACCGAGGACGGCGTGAGTGGGAGCGCTTGTGCACCGATGTTGGACTCCGCTTGATCTGGACTGAAGAGCATCTCGATGACATGGACTCGTTTGTGCAAGTGTGGGTCAAACCACGGTCTGCACTCTGACGCAGGCAACCACTGCTTAATGACAAATGCGAGAAGAGGCTGAATACGACTAGAAGCGAGCTTCATTTTTGCATACACAGACTGGCGATCACTTGGGGAGGCTGTCCACCAGGTGCAAGAACTGCAAAAAAAAAATGTCAGCGCACCTACCAACAAATGAATGCAGCCACAAGCGGAAAAAATGCTTTTGCAACGCTTTCGAAAAACGATACATGACACGCGAAACAACAGGACGTAAATGCACCATGCATGGGTTTCGGGTCGTGCGGGTGCTGGTGGTGTGCTGTGGTGTGTGGTGTGTGGCGCGAATGTTGTGGTTGAGTGTCGCGGGTTGAACTACTGGTCGTCTCCGAAGTACAACTGATGGTCATCTCATCCCGAACCCCCGAACACGTCAAGATCAAGTCAACTCATCAAGGCAGGATCCTGGGGAGTCCCCACAGCAGACATTCAGAGGCAGTCAACTGGAAGTATTTCGAGCGTGCGTGATGTGGTGTGCGTACAAGGTGAGTTTTCACGCCGAGGATAGAGTTATTGGGTCAGAAAATACAGACACGTATGCGAGTTCGATCGAACGGTTCCTCATTCTCCCAATTTGCCAATTATTCAAACGTGTTGAGGACCGTTGCAAGTGTGCTGGATGTCAGACACAGCACAGACACCCAAATGCTCAACCTTACCTGGGGATCATCTTCTTGCATGGCCGCCGGCGTGGGCTGCGGCACATGACCCCACGGCGGGGGAGTGGTGCAGGGAGGGCATGGTGGGCATGTGACTCCCGTTGCTCCTGACCCTGACCCAGAGGAAGCCAGTGCAGAGCTGCCTCCCGATGCAGAGGACCCGGAAGACCCCGACCCTGAAGCAGTGGAATTCGACCCAGATGAACCAGATGCAGTGGAATTCGATCCAGAAGAACCAGACGCAGAGCTAGAGCCGGAGGCTGACGCGCTAGAAGCAGAAGAACCAGACGAAGCACTGGCGGCCAGCGCTGATCCAGAGGATGCAGAGGCTGCGCTGGAACCTGAGGACGCAGAACCCGAGGACGCAGAACCCGAGGAAGCAGAACCCGAAGAGGCGGAACCCGAGGAAGCAGAACCCGGGGATGCAGAACCAGAAGACGACGCAGAACCAGAGGTCGCAGACGAGCTGGCAGATCCAGACGCAGACGCAGACGCAGACGAGGCACTTGCAGCCGCAGCCGCAGCCGCAGCAACACCACTGGCGGACGAGTCTGTGCCGGCGGCGGCGGCGGCGGCGCGGGCGACAGCCTGGGCAGCATCGGCCGCAGCCTGGGCCGCCTTCACCACGTCAGTCTTGGAAGTGAGCAGGCGACGAGCCGACGAGGAGGCCACCGCCGAGGAAGACGCTGCTGCTGAAGCAGCAGATGAGGCGGAGGAGGCTGCCGAAGCAGCGGAGGCTGCCGAAGCAGCGGAAGCGGACGAAGCACCTGACGCCGCCGATCCGGAACCAGAACTTGAAGAGGACGAGTTGCTGGTGGGCCCTCCCCAGTGTTCTCGCATCAAACCATGCGTAGCTGGACACGGTGTGCAAACGCAACTCGCACTACTTCCGCTTGCAAGGGCACTGGAGCCACTGGCACCACTGCTTGAGCTGCTGGCAGCACTGGCAGAGGCACTGGCAGCACTGGCGGAACTGGCAGAGGAACTGGCAGAGGCACTGGCGGAACTGGCAGAGGAACTGGTTGTGGCAGCAGAGCTGGCGCTGGCCACAGCACTACTGGAACCGCTTGAGGTGCTGGATGCTAGAATCTGGAACAAACTGGCTTCACTCCCAAACTGCAAATCATCAGCTGGTTCCACTGCAAAGCTGACCAACGCAGGAGCACAGAGAGCCATAACAGCTAGCACTAAAAGAGCAACTTTGCGCCGAACACGTCGTTCGGGCCCCTGGGCCGCAAGCCCAAAGGTCCCGTACTGGACCATCGCCCAAAGTTGAGGGCCCACCTTGAAGAGCCGGCGGTCACACTTGTCAAAAGTTTTTTTTGGGCCAAAGACCAAGTTGTTTGGCCACCAGTCGCACTTCACACAATGCCGCATTTCAACTACTGGGCCAAGGGCATGTCTGAGAGCTGGTGGGCACCGAAGAAGACCCTTGACCGTGACGATAAATTGTCACAAGTTAGTACGTCTCAGTTTTGTCTGCCATGGGCCCACGCTGATTTCGTCGCAGAGACATGGAGCCTTTTCAACAAGCATGTCGGCGCCACCCTTGGCGGTGTTAATGTCAACAACATCGTGAAAAGTGCCCAGCGTGATTTGGACAACTCCCAATGAAAAACTTGAGTATGTGTCCGCCACATGCGGCTCTAATGAATTATCTCCAAGTTGTTTGGCGTGGCTGTTGGCTCATGGGTCCAATGTTTGCGGATCGACGGTGTGCTTGTGTCCATTGTGATTGGTGTCACCTTGTTCTTTTGACACTTAGTGAATTTGTGCCACCTTGGTTGAATTTGAGCGGTTAACACTCTGCGGTCGCTTTCTCGTTCTGCTTGTTGTTGCAGGAGTATGGAGCATCTAGCTGCCAGAGCACTTCAAAGAGTTAAATTGTGTGTGGCACCCATATCGTTAAACGTCTGTGGACAGAACATGGCACCGAACTCAAAATCGGATTCGCTTTTATCGCTCACATCAATGAGTCCTTGAGTTCGCCTTCGGATTTGAGCTCCTGCATTGTTGTCAGGGGAGGTTGAAAGAAGAACACCGTATGTACCTTGATGATATCCAATCCGCCAATGAGCTTGCCATTCACGTACAGCTGTGGATACGTAGGCCAGTTCGAGTATTCCTTCAGGCCCTGCCGCACCTGATCTCGTGTGAGAAAAGGAAAAACAAACAAACAACAGCGTACCTCTTCGTCCTGAAGGATGTCAAATGTTCCAAAGGCCACACCCTCCTCCTGCAAGATTGCGACACACTGCTTGCTGAAACCACATCGGGGTTCGGCTGGATTTCCTTTCATGAACAGCATCACCTTTTCCGGGATCAGAAAACGCACACACCAACGCTTGATCTCTAGCCAATCTCACCTTCTCTTTGTTTGTCAGAGCCTTGAGACGCGTTTCTAGGTCCTCCTCAGGTCCGACAGTCTGTGCGAGTTCGCCCGCTTCGGCAAGTTCCTGAAAACATTGTTTGGATGGCATTGTGTGAAACAAAAAAAACTAACTGATCGGAGGGTAAACACAGCTCGAAAGTGTAAGAGAGCTCTTGACACACCTTCATGATGTCAAGCCCCCCGATGAGTTTGCCTTTGACGTAAAGTTGAGGATATGTCGGCCAATTGGAGTATTGTTTCAGGCCCGCTCGAACCTGGAGTAAAAATTAACGACAAAGTTGCTCACGCCTGGGTCAGACCTCTTCGTCTCCAAGAATGTCAAACGTGCCAAAGTCCGTGCAGTTGTTGTCTCGAAGCAAGCCAATCGCCTGAGGAGCGTCAAGTGGCTGAAAGAATAAAGAAATACCGACCGTCTTGCTGAAACCACAACGGGGCTCGTCTCTATTGCCCTTCATGAACAACATGACTCTCTTCTGGTTAATCAGCTTTTCCAAGCGAGCTTCGAGCGGTTCAGCAGCTGCACTTGCACTACCTCCTGCGGTGCGCGGCGCAGCACCACCTGAAACCGAGACGGAGGATGGAATATCACCGGTGTTGAACTTGGCCACCTTCTGTGCGAGATCTGGGGCAGATGCACCAACGAGAGTGTCGAAGACCTTGTTGTCCTATTCTGGTGTTGGATGGGTGGGAAGAAATGTGACAACCATACCTTCAGAAAGACAAACGCTGGCACTGAACTTATATCATATTTGTCAATGATCTCGTTGGCTTCAGCCTCCACCTGCGCGCGGTCAGGGACGTCAAAGGAAGGGAAGCCGAACCCTGAGGAACACGACGTGCTGATTTTCTTGCGCCAGGGTAGAGAAGACAACATCCATTTGCGCACAAGGGGGCGCCCAAGAAGCCCAGAAATACACGGCGATTACACGCTTCTCTTCCGCACAGAGACTGTCGTACTGCGCATTGGAAAGAACATCGATCACTGACATCGACTGGTGCAGTGTTGGAGGTCGGAGGTCCACGCTCCACGTCACGCAGATTCAAGATTGGGGTCAAGATTGTGTTCTCACTGTTCTGAGGTACAAAACGCCGCTCATACGGATTCTTCGCTGGGTTTCTGGGAGCCTGACTGTTGACAGGCCGATGAGCCAGGAGGACGGAGAAACGTTGTACTGGGCCTTACGTCGTGGCGACTCTGTCGAGGTGAGGCAGAGTGAAGCCTTCAAGTGTAGTTTTATTGAATGTTCTGTTTCTTTCTTGATTGTTTTGCAACAGGCCAGTCAGCTTATTCCAAAGCTGGCCCCAATGCAGTTCGGTTACGAGGACGACAAGGGCAACACCTTGATGCATGCTGTTGTGATGGTAGGAATTTTCTTGAACCAAGCATTTTTACAAAATGGACATACAGGGTCAACTGACGGGCCACGCTGTCTGCAAAGAAATTCTCAAGAAAGGTGTTCCAGTTGACCAGAACAACGCTGCAGGGCAGGATGCCCTCGATCTTCTCAAAGCCTCTGGGGGTGATACGGCTGCCCTTGAAGAATTGGCGCGCACACATGCAGTTGCGGCGCATGGGTTTTCCGTTTTTCGATAATCTCAGCTTCCTTAAAACACACGGCGCCTTACGCGCAAGGATCCTTCTTCGGCTAGTTTGTGTCGCTGCCACAAGACGCAACGAGATCTCAAGTAAATACAAACTATTTCTAAGTAAGTAATTTTATTATGGCGCTACATCTCCAGTAGCATCGACAGGACAACAGTTTTCAGAGCTTCTCTGGCATCAGGCACGTCGCTCTGCTCCGACTTCGGATCCGCGCGACCATCACTACACTCCACCATACAGCCACCCCGAGTCACACTGATTGTCAGAATTAAAGAAAGGCATACCAGAAGCGTTAGATAAGACACGTACCGTATGCAAGCCCGTAGGGAAGGCAATGCTATTACGCAGCACTCATTGTCACGCTTGGAGGAGTCCGCTGTTTCTTCTTCAATCACCGCATCTGTGTAACCATGCTGCACAATGGTCAGGGTAATGTCAAGGCACAACAATGAAATACCCGAGCGAGAGCGGCAACAAGAGTGTGAGCATGGGCGACCACATGGGTTCGGGTTCTTCCAAGCCCCTGGGACTGCCATTGTGCTCGGGCATCGCTTGATTGAGTGACAAGCACCCGGCGTCTCTTCCAACCGGCATCGTCACTCTCATGTAGCTGCGAAAAATAGTTCAGAGACCTGGGGGGAGAAGAACTCGGGACAATCAAGCGGAGGAAGGAACGACATGGAATGGACCTGGAGGTCGCGGTCACGGAGGTTGAGGCGAGCGGACACATGAGCAACAGCACCGCCTTCAACGTCAAGCATTTTGACATTCTTTGCAACCTGGGATGGTGTCTTAGGCACTCGATAACACTTGCCATAGGACAAATCACATCCACCTGCCACCGTACTCTAGGTTCGCGGACCTGTAGGTAATCTCACTGGGTCCACTGCCACAAACGAGCTGGCACGCAGGTTCACTGTAGCCTCACCTCTCTCCACGTAGGTTCACCATCACTTTACTCAATTGCTCATCAAGTCAGGCACCTCAGGCACAGATACAATGAGAAAGTGAACAACGACACCAGCGCGGACACAAACACACCTCGGTTGTAAGGAAAACGGGAAGCAGTCGTGGCGACGAGGCAAGTGCCAGGGATTGCCCTGCCGTGTACGAGAACAGAGTAGAGGCCTCCACTGTGATGCGCATGTCACGCTTGTCACGGCGTCCACGCATGAGTCACGCTTGTCATGTCCACGCCGAGTGTGCGAGCATGGGTCATACTGGCCATTGTGCGCACGGCTCGTTGTTGCACACTCATACTTGTCATTGCTCAGTGTACGAGTCACTGCGTGGGAATGAAGCACACTTGCCACGGCGCGCACGAGTCATGCTTGTCAAAACAACGAGCAGGATGACCACAAAGCCACAGTTGGATGCAACTCGCCGGATTCGGACGCCACCAAGAGTTGCCCAGCAAGCACACACAGGGACGCCGCAACACTAGCAAACGTGTTGTTCACACACACACACACACACACACACACACACACACACACACACACACACACACACACACACACACACCTGACACACACACTGCGAGGAGGAAGAGAGTGCGAGGGAGAAGTGACACGCGCGCAACACCACTCCTGGTCCGCACTGAGAGGAAACTCTGAAAATGGCCAAGTCGAAGCAAGCCTGTTCTGTCTCCACAAATCGGTTGTGCGGCACACGCTACGCACGAGAGAGAGTGGCGACCAGTGACGGGCTCGGTTTGAGCGTTGGGAGGAAGACAGTCTTGGGCGCACACTGCTGGAGCAGCAACTTGGTCCCCTCGCAGCTGCATGTCCGTGTTACGTTGAAACAGTCTCAAGTGGGACGGGGGGGAGACTGCCGGAGGGAGACACGCTGAGCAGTGCCCGGCCGTTTAGAGATCTTGACCTCAACATCAATGCTAGGATTCCCACAACAAGGTGGGCACGCACCGGCGCCCACGCTCGTTCTCAACAGGGTGCACACGGCCGCCCAGAGGTGTCGCAGGTGGCAACCGGGACAAGGCGACAAGCGGATCCGTGGCAATAGAGTGAGATGAGCGTGAGAAGGTGTGACAGGCAGTCAAGCTCTCTGGCTCTCCCTTC
>QUTJ01031298.1:0-10764 GCA_003573635.1 Goniomonas avonlea | reverse complement strand
TCTCTTGATCTCTTGATCTCTTGATCTCTTGATCTCTATCCATTAGAGAGAGAGAGAGATTGAGATAGATCTTTCGATGTTGAACTATCTCTAGATAGAAAAATGGATGCTGATAGAGCTCTGTGTGTTCCCCTCTCACCTTGCCTCCAGCTCCGTGAGCTGACGTCGTTCCTGTCGACGTCGGCAGCACTCCTGCGTGCACACCGTGCTGCACACGACGAGGCACTCTCTCCACTGCCGCTGCCACTGGGCCCGAAGGTTGGGGAGAACGGATGGAGCGTGGAGTTCCTGCCCTTCCCTTGCCTCGACGGCTTTCGGCGCGACAAGACCTCCATCGAAGGCCTGGCCGGCCCTGCCAACGTCCCGCCTGTGTTTTTGCCCGTGGAGATGACCTTGGTGCCGGACTGTGTGACCAATGCTGCGGAGACCAGCACGTGCGTACTTGGCTGAGAGATAGAGATCGAGCTAGAAATCGAGAGAGATGTTGAGAGAGATAGAGATTAGAGAGATACAAGTATTTAGAAACAGATGAGTAGAATGAGGTGCGACTTGTGGCGCCAACACTGTCTAGCGCGTGCGGTGGTTCTTTTGTTTGTAACCGCGAGGCCGCAGTGCTCTGCGACACTGCAACCACCTCTGCACGCTGCTCGTGCAGCAAGCGGCCTCCATCGACAACGCCTACGGTCTCGCCGCAGCGCTGGTCCAGCATTTGTTCACTGCCGTGATCCCGATTCCCTTGCCACCTGGAGACACTTCGCGTCCTTGCATGTGGTGCGTCCCGACATGAGCCCATGAGACGCTTCGTCTCCCTGGTGGTGCGTCCCGACATGAGCTCATGAGACACTTTGTCTCCCTGCATGTGCGACATGAGCTCATGAGACACTTCGTCTCCCTGCATGTGCGTCCCAACATGAGCGCTGCTCGTGAGTGGGCATCACAAGGGCTGTACCTGTGTTGACCTGAGCGTCTTTTGTGTTGGTTGTGGCGTGCCGTGTCGCGCTTGGATTGCTTCCTGCCCAAGGAACATTAAATGCGAATGTGTGGGCACCGTCTCATCTGGATCGCAGGCGTGAACCCCTCCGGTACGAAACACAACGGGATCTCTTGAACCTCCTTCACCTCAACGCCCGCCACTTTGTGGCCGTGTCGCTTTCGCTGCGCAACTCACGTGCTGCCGACGCTGCCCGAACTCTGACACTCTCGGCCATTGCTGCCGTGACGGATGCAGTCGCAAGGCAGGCGGCCAGTGACGTCCCGTCCCTGTTTTCTCTCCACTTGGCCGGCACAGCTCCCCCCAGTCCACGCTTTTTTATTCGGGTGAGTCTGCTTGCATAGTGCTCCCAGTCGCGGTCGACCGGAATCCAAAGAGACCAATTCGCGGGTGCCGTACCTACTCTACTACTCTCAAACTCACGTGCCGAATGAGATTCTCAAGACATATTTTCCATTGAGACAACAGGCGTGCCATGTCCAAGATGTCACTTGAGATTTCAAATTACGACAACAGGCATGTCATGTTGAGATTTTACATGGAAGAGAACAATCTCGTCCTATCTAACATGTCACATTGAGAAGCCCCGTTGAGCCAACAGGCATGTTATGTCCAAAATGACATTGAAATTTTGTGCCGTTTTCATTGCGACAACAGTCGCGCGATGTCCACGTTTTTGCATGCCGTTCACATTGAGACAACAGCCCTTCGGTGTGGACGCGGAGGCTCTGCAGACAGCATCTGAGAACATGGAGTTCACGACGCCAGAGTTGGTCGCCACGAGGACGCAGGTCCTGGACTACCTCCGGGGTGTGCGAGCCTCAGTTAGCGACGACCACGTGCTGTTCCCTTTTGAGCATGGTACGCTTGACCTACGGGTGTGATCTTTCCCGCTCCGCTCGGTTCGTCAGGTAGAGAGCTTCAGCCACCTCGTGATTTCAGCTGGCAGATTTCAGGCCGTGTGCAATTCAGACACAGCGCTCGACTGTTGACTCCTCTCTCGTAGGCAACGGAGACCGTGAGCACGCAGCGCTGTACAACCTTGTCACGCAGCTCTGCGCGGAACTAGGGTTCCCAACTTCACTGGACTTGGTCATGCAGTACTGCACTGGTCACAACGCCAACATTCTCGATAATTTTCCAGAGTTCGCGTACTACAGGGACGTGATGCTTTTGTTCAAGTTTGTCACCTCTCCAGCTACAGAGTCGTTGCCGCCGACCCGACCCTGGAGCCAGCTCGACGCCAAGCTCTATTGGAAATGGACCCAGGTCCGGTCCTCTTTTTGTGCTTTCTGCACCTGCTTTCTCTTGCTCCCTGTTTACTGCCGCATCGCGGTCTCGCACCATCGCCCTCTTGCAGGTCTCAGCATGTTCCCAAGAGTGTTTCTCGTGCGGGGGGTGGGTTGCTGAGCGCCTGCGCAGGGCGAGGGCCTCGAGGTGTCCGCCTTCCAGGGCCGCACGCTCAAGTGCGCACCCTTGGCGCCCCCACAGCGCGAGGACAAGCCTGCCCAAGGCTTTTGGGCCTCTGTGTTTGGCTCGAGCAGCGGCGGAGGCGCGAGAGGGAGCGGTGCTGATCCCACTTTGCTCGCCGGGGAACAAGCGGACTGTGAGGTATGCGAATTGCAGGCTTCGTCCGTTGACAACCTCTGCAACAAGCGCTTGGCACTCACAGCGTTACCATGTTTGTCTTTCCTTGCCGAGATCCCATCTCGTGGCAAGGGCAGTCTCCCGAACCGCAGCGGCTTGCGCTCCGCACTCTTGTCTTGCCTTTCTTTTTGTGACGCCGACCGCAGGAGGACATCCTTCACATCAGGTCCTTGCCAACGTTCGGCAATCGGTTGGGACAACGAAACAGTGAGCTGCTGCTGTCGTATCTCACTGTGCCCTACATCCGGGTCCCGCTTGTCCTCTCCTTCTTTGCGCTACCGGAGCACGTGACTGCCCTCAACGAACCCACCTTGCAGAACGTGGGTCCTGATCATCTATTGTTGCGCGATCGTTTTGTCTTGCTGTTCGAATCAGAAAACCAAATTGAAGCGCACAACGGCCGCCGCAGGGAGGACTGCAACACGAGACTGCTTCATGCGACAGCATTATTGTTTCCAGGCAGTCTTGTTAGGTGTTTTTCTGGGAAACAGTACTGGAAATCTAGTATTCCTGGAAACAGTACTGGAATTGTGAGGTGTTAGCCTGGACACAATACTGCGTGAGCAATAATGCTGTCGCATGGAGGAGCATTCTCGTGTTGCGACAGTCTTCCATCGAAATCACTGAAAGAAAGATCTGATATTTTGTTGTTGGCTCACGATGGACTCGGCCAGGTCCTTGACGCTGTGATGTTCGAACCTGGGCAGTGGCAGCCTGATGTGGAGAAGGCAGAGTGCGACGAGGTGCCGTGCCCCTCCCGCCCGCATCGGGCCACCCCGACGGGACTCTTGTTCAACGAGCTCGTCATGTCTCCCCAGGTGCCTTCCCTTGTCCTGCCGCCTTGCCATGCTTGTGTTGCAACTGTGCCTGTGTTGCGAGGCAATTGCGAGGCTGTCGCCGGTTGTTGACAGCTCGCAGGGAGTGCTGGAGTCACTCGTCGCGCTTCTCGAGTTCGCGCTGGAACTGGACACTGGGAGATACAGCGGCGGCAATGCAGGAGTGCGTCCTGTTTCGAGTTTTGCTGGGTCATGCCCTTGGCGTCCTTGGGTCACTTGGTCTCCGTGAGTGTCAGTGTTCGGGGCCGCGTGTCTCCTCCTCCCTGTCCGTCTCCCTCATTAGTGTCAGGACTCACGCAACGCAACAGGTTATCCTGTACTGCACCAGACTGGCAGTGCGCGTTGACGGCTTTGTCTCCTTCTTGACGCGGACGCACAAGGGCTGTCCTCCTCGCGGATACGTCCGTGGTCTCGAATTGCCACCAGCCACCCTCGGAGTGCGTTAGTTGACTTTCTCACGTCCGAATGTTGTCTGAGAGGTCTTCGAGAGAGTAACTCCTTCTGTCCCAGTGCCTTGAGAAAGCTGGCCGTCGCCTTCGACAAATGCTCGACGACCAGGTGTGCAAGACCTTGCTCGCTTGCTGCCTGGCTCCCTCGCTTCCATCCATTCCCTGTTATCACGCCGGGTGTGTGTGCGCATGTTTATCCGATGGCAGGTGTTTCCTATGCTAGAGCGCTGGTGCTGCGACGCCACTGCCAAGGGACAGGTCCTGGCAGCCTGCAAGTTGCACGCTCACATGGCGTACATCTTTCTGCACACTCCCCCTGCGGACATCACCGTGCGCATGGCGACCACTCTGCTTGCCGCTCAGGTGCGCTTGCCGGACACCTTTGTTTTTGCATCTGTCTGCCTTGTGCGGTAACCGCTTGGCTTTCCAAGCACGTGCGTCCCAACCGTTGCGAGTGGTTCAGAGCGTCGTCGTGAACCGCGTGACGCAGGTGTTCTTGTACACGCGGTTCCCAAAGGACCAGGAGGTGATAGCGCGAGGCAAAGGGGCTCCGAACGCGCTGCTCTCCACTGCGCCGCTGGGCAAGGCTCCGCAGGGCCAGGACGACGAGCTCGGCTTGGGCATCAGCGTGACGGAAATCTATGACCTGTTCCAGCGCCGCCGCCACGCTGTCTTCACGTGGCTGACAGCCAACCCGGCCAGCTGCAACGAGGTGAGAGCGAATTCCGGTTGTGCCTGACAATTTCAACAATTTCGACAACGGGGAAGCAGGGGTGTGAGGTCACCGGTGGTAAGAGTGAGTGGCTTGAAGTTGGGCGAGAGAGGAGGGTTGGGGCACCCAAGCATTCGGGTGGTTTGTGTGGAAGCACAAGGGCGCGGCACTGATGCGGCACGCCAGGTCATGGAAGCTGTCATGCGCATTGTGACACTGACCGGCACTCGGGTCGACAAGGACGGCAAGCCCTCCGCCTCCCTCCTTAACCGCCACTGGCGTAGCATGGACGGGCGTCGCTGTCTCGGTCGCTTTGTGCCTGATCTTGAAGCTCGCAGTGCAGAGGCTCAGGTCCGCACTTCCGCGCACCTCCTCACCTTTCTTCTCGCCTCCTCGCACTTCTCACTCCCTCACACTTCCTTCTCCCTTCACTTCCTCACTTCTCACTTCCTCGCACCTCCGTCTCACTTCCACACACTTCCTCACTTCTCACTTCCTCGCACCTCCGTCTCACGCCCTCGCACTCCCGCACATCCTCCGTCGCCGTGCCATTAATTCATTGTATTTTCATGCTCGGCTTTTATCTCTGGAAAATGTGGATGGAATATCGCGGCCCGACGAGAGACCCAGACGAGAGACCAGAAGAGACCCAGACAAGGGACGGACACAAGCAAGGGCGGATTGCCCCCCAAAGCCTCCCTTCACCAGCTGGTGCCTGACTTCTTGCACCGCAGGCTGCCGCTGAAAAGGTACGTGAGTGGACCCGGGACACCGGGCTGGTGGACACGGAGGTGAACGTGCAGCTCGGCACGCTCAGCCTGCAGGCCAACCGCATGGCCGTGCTGAGCGGCAAGGTCTCCAATCATCCCGACTTTATCGAGGTCTGTAAGCAATCACTGCCACAGCGCACCTCGCTTGTCTGCTTGTTTTGCGCATGTCCGGCGTCCTGTTTCGGTGTGCCCACTTTCTCACCTCGACACCCAAGGTGTTCGGTGCCAACGCCAAGGGACTGCAGTGCGCCCAGGTCAAGCTGACAACAAACCGCGACTGGGTGTGCGTCGTCGGTCGGCGGCATGACGTCCAACGCTGGCAGCCCGATGATCGAGACTTGCCCGTCTTCCTGCCCTTCACGCGCCCGTGAGTCTCACCCCCGCCGAGGCGACGGCGCATTTCTTGCCCGAAATTTTTACCGGCGAAGCCCGCCTATGGCACCGTCGCAGCAAATAGCTCAGATAGAAGGCGCAATAAGAAACATGGGGCCCGGAGAAGAGCATCTGTGTCTCGCTGTCACGTCCTTGGCTGTTAGTTTGAACCTTTGGCATGAGAAACATGGGGCCCGGGAAGTGCAGGGACACGTTTCTTAGTGTTGCTTGGTGGTGACCCTGTAGTGTCTCCGCACTCTTTCCCCACCATAGTGTCCCTGCACTCTTTCGTGCGACACGGGGGGAGTCTCTTCCCTTTCTTGTTTGCTGCACTGGTCACCCATCATCGTACCCACGTCAGTGCAGGTATGTTCCGTCAAAGCTTGACAAGTCCGAGCGCTGGATTGCCGAGAGTCTCGACATGGCACGGCGAGCGCACCCCGCGCTGCTCGCACTCGCCGAGCTCTTTCTGCCTGAGGTGCGTTTTGGGCACCTCTGTTTTTCTTATGGATATTGTATCAACCGGCATCACGACCACCCAAATCACCCGGAATTCGCAATTTCTAACACTGTGCGCGCAATACGCTTGGCATAGCGAGGGGCTGAGCTTGTGCTGCGCAGGGTCGGGTGTCGGAGAGTGACAGCACCGCGCGCTTGATTGCCCTCGACGACGTCGCCGGGGCAGATGAAACTGCCGAACCCACCATTGCTCCGCCACAGGAGAGCAGTGACTGCTGTCACTTTTGCGCAGCAAAGTTCACCCTTACAGCCCCCAAGAAAGTGTGCAGGTACGGTGCTCACGCGGGGCCAAGCAGCGTGTTATGAGAGCGAGTGAAGGACCCCTTTGCCCTGTGACGAAGGGTTCCACTGATGTCGTTTGGCAGTGTGCTGAGTGTGACACTTGGCCAGGTCATGCGGGCACTGGGTGTGCACCGACTGCAGCAGTAACAAGCACGGCGTGCGGCGGTATGAGAAAGCAAAGCTGCGCTTGTGCTTCGCTTGTAAGCGCCGCCTTCGACCGGCTCAGAGTCTCAAAGAGGTTGGTCCCCTCAACCCAGCTGCCCCACCCCTTTCCCTCAACACAGCAGCTGACCCACCTTTCTTTCTGGCTGCGATGCAGTTCCTAGTGGGCTTGAATGATCCCTCTCTCTTGTCTCGGCGGGTCACACCTGGGCAGGTTGTTGTCACCCGCCGCACCAAGTCGGTGCAGGTCTTCCACATCCAGGAGCATGGCCGCCGCTTCCATCGAACACTGGTGTTCACATCAGACTGGCGGCTGTCGCTTGCACAGCTGGCGCCTGTCCACCCTCCGGACTGCCTCCCAAGGCCAGCCTCACTCTGGCCCCTCGCCTCGCCTGTGAGTCCGCCATTGCAAGCTTCGCCCAGATTGCTGTGTATGCTCGTCATGACTGGTGCTGATTCGCCTGCAGGACGGCCTGGAGGGCAGCATGGCAGCAGCGGAGTACGGTCCTGGCGGCTCCCTTGTGGTTGAGGGCGCCGTGCCACGCGGGGAGTCTCTCGTCATATCCCGCAACCTTGGCGCGTCTGCCAAGGACGCTCAGGTGCGCGGTGTCGTCCGTGTGCGATCGTGTGGACGTCGCCTCGTCGGTGCCAGCGCGAGTTGAGGCGGCTCACCGCTGGCCGTGACACGGCTGCGCCAACATACCTCTGCTTTCTTTGAAAAAACGCTTGTTGCTTTGGCAGCAACGTTTTGCATACTTATCGCAGCTCGCATATGGACTCCGAGGCGCACATCGCAGTCGTCGCCTTGTTCCAAGGCCACCACCCCATGTTATCTTTGCTGGTTTGCTCTTGACGCGAGGCGCAGTTGTTTGTGCCTCCCAAGTACCTCCGCGGCCTCCTCCCCGCCGCACTCCTCGACGACTTCGTGTTCTGGCAGAATGACTGCGACACTCTTGTCGGATACCAGCGCCGTCGTGTGAGTGCCTTGGAGCGCTTGCCCTTGCCATTGTTTCTCTCAGAGGTGTCTTACCGTGCCAGATTCAACTTTGGCTGTTACCGAGCGCACGAGTGCGGCATTTAGCGCAGAACTCCGTTTGAACATGGCGCAGGTGCGCGAGTCGCAGCAGCAGCCGCAGTGCCTGAGGGTGACGCTGCACGCCTTGGCTGGCGCAGCTGCTTCCGCAACCGTCGTCCGTCTGCCTCTGCCGCGCCGACCTGAACCTCCTACTGGGTCTGTGCAGGTATCATCTCTTTGTGTTCAGAGCAGAGGTTGACCCGCGGCCAGGACGAACTCGCGGACGCGGTGTTGGCGTGGGAGGAGGAGCGATCTCTTCCCGAGCACGTGGACGGCGTAAGTGTCCGCTTGTGTTTGCCCATGCTTCGCTTGATACCCGTCTCGCCTACCTTCCAAGTCGTTACTCGGCGTTCTTGACAGGAACTGACGTTGCTCGACTTGTCGCATGCTCCTGAGGGGAGCAGGCTTGCGGCAGTGACTACCTGGGCCGTGCGGATTGAGGACCTCTCGCACTGTTTGGTGTGGACTCGGGCAGGCACGCCCACCGCCGGCTCCCTGGTGCGACTCCTCGCAGTCTCTCGTGCAACCACTCCCTCATGCGACCCCTGTCACATTTGCATGCAACCGCTCACCCGCAGTCACTCGTGCAGCCGCTCACCCACGATCACTCTTGCAACCCCTCACCCCGACCCCTCGCATCCCGTACACCCACCGCTGGCCCCAACCCTCCTCTCTCACACCCAGGTGGGTTACTGGCGCCAACTTCAAGCCACTCACTCTTACCACCGGTGACATCACACCCCTCCTTCCCCTAGCCACTCACCCCTCCTTCCTCGTCCAAGCCACTTATACAAACACGGGTGGCTCCTCCAAGCCACTTCCTCTCTCTCCTCCAACTCACGACCAAGAACCAGTGGTGACCCCCCCCACCACCACGTGCGGTTCCTCGTCCTGCTCTCACACCGCTGGCTCCTCCCTTGTCCCCTGTTCGATGACGCTGTGCCAGTCCTCTCCCTGGGTCGCTGGACCCTCCTCACTCAACAGCGATCCTCCAGGTCACGGTGGATTTGATCGAGTTCCCCCGCTTGGAACTCAGTTTCTCTGCGCAACAAGACGCCGAGGGGAACACCAAGCTCTTCTGTAACAACCATGTTGGCACCTACGTCGGGTCTCTGCCGCGCACGTACGGCGACAGGATGGCCGTCCGCGTCGGGCGGGGCGTGCCTCACGGTGTCGTGCTCGAGGGAGGAGGTGCGTCGGATCGATGGTTTTGCAGCTTGACTCTCTTGCCGAATTAGGCTGAAGGTTTCATTCTGTCGGTGCTGTACCTTACGGTCAACGCGTTAGTCACAAGACGCAGGTATTCTAGACTTGTTCCATGCCACAGGGTAGCTGCTTATGACAAGGTGTTTAGCTTCGGCTCGTTCAAGAGCCATGCCTGGACTGTTCTCGTTCAAGAGTCATGCCTGGACTGTTCCTTGAACGGGGCTGAGATAGGCCAACTGCCGCCCGTAAAGCACCAAGCAGCCAACGAGGACTTGGCCGAGATGTGAAATCGCCAACCCGACGAGATCCCACTCGCATGCCACACCAAGAGAGACAAGCTAACACCCTAGCAGACGGCCCCTCGCTGCTTGTGCCCGCGGTGCTGCCGCAGACCCTCGCCCCGCAACGCCCTGGCGAGTCAACCGCGATGGTGTTCCCCCGCCGTGGCGACGACGGCACCCTCCGCTGTGCGTCCACCCTCTCTTGCCCAGTCCGCACCAGGATCAGGCTGCCGTCCGCCCTCTCTGCTCTTGCCCAGTCCGCACCAGGATCAGGCTGTGTCATATGCAACCCGTGCTCTGGATAAGACTCGCAGAGTGGCAGGCTACTCTCGCCCAAGGTGGCTGAAGGAGGTTGATCAGATGTGAAAGGGGGCCTTTGGATATAGCAGACACTCAGCTGTCTGCGTACACTTTGGAGTGCTAACATCGTCCACGGCAGCCATGCGGGTCAAGCACTACCTTTACGCCATCCATTGCCCATTGGCGAGGGTGTTCACGCCAAGTTCTGCCGCAGCCTTGTACTTACTCTTGCTCCGACTCCTCGCTCGTCAGTACAACGCAGCGTTTGACCTTGCCGCGGCCTGTGCTTCAGACTCTCCTCCTGCCGAGGAAGAGGCAAGTGTTGTTTCAAGTTCACCCGTCCGCCTATTTGTGAATCAGTCTCCTCAAACTTGTGCAGTTTCGAGTGTTGGCGGCGCTGCAGGCGGCAGCCGGCGACGACCATCCTGATGCACACGCCGTCAAACTCAAGCTCTCCCTGGCCCTCGGAGCATCGTGCGGCCCCGCCCTCCACCTCTTCTTCCTTCCACTTCTTTTTACCCACCGTTTCCTCTTGTGCCTTCCACTTCGTTCACCCCCCCACCCTCCACCTTGACCTTCCACTCCTTCGAGGTTCCGCATTTTCGACTTTCCACCTCTTTACCTTTTCCTTTTTTGTGCTTGCTGCTCACAATCTTGCTTGTGTTTTGTTTTGCGTGTCAAGCAGCAACTGCCCCAAGCACTGTCCTCGAATATCTGAACGGGCAACGTTCTGGATGTTCATGCAGTCTGGCTGCGTTGGTTAACATGGTGTCTGCCTGATTTGGCTGCCACGCAGTCGCGTCTGACTAGGCTGCCATGCAGTCGTGTATGACCTGGCTGACATGCACTCACATGTATTGCCTGGCGTCATGTATCGCCTGGTTAGGCGCGTTCTGACTTGCTTACAGGCAGTCATGACTTTCCTTGCTTGGTTGTCTTACGGCCCATTTCTGACTTGCCTGCCATGCACTCGACTATGCATTACATGCTGCCATGGATTTTACTGCAAGTCGTTTTCATTTATCTCTCCTCAACAGCGGTGGGCAAGCAGCCTCGCTGTGTCCGTGGGACGTTGAGACCGAGTTCGCGGTGTATTGTCGCAAGCGCCACAATGTATGGTTTTGGTGGTTTGTGAGGGAGGGAGGGAGGGGCAGAGACAGAG
>QUTJ01031297.1:0-10751 GCA_003573635.1 Goniomonas avonlea | reverse complement strand
ATTTCTTTGATAGGACGATGTCCGGGCGCTGATCAAGTTTCGAATCGCCCATGAAACCTGTCGTCGGGCTGTCGCGTTTGCGTCGTTTGCGTTTTTGGTGTCTTGGATCTTCCGATCTTCTTCAAAAGTGTTGTCCATCAACCGCGCCCACACCAAGATCGCTGACGGTTCAAGCTCAGTTTGACCATCGGAGTGCCGTCTGGCGACGCGAAAATTAGATAAAGCATTCTGGAACCCTTCTGTGCAATATATCTACCAGAACAGTTGTGATATCGGTAGATATGTTTTTTTCGAGAAACCCCTCGCGCCGTTTTAGTTTGTACAACGCACGTGCGTGGGCCACCGTCAGGTCGGAGATATATTTTGCCTATCTCCGGCCTCGGTGCGACCGCGGGACGACTACAAATTTCACCAGTCATACCGTCGTGGGAGCTGCGGCCCGACTCCTCGCCCGCAAAGGAGTCCTATCTTCGATCACGGTGTGTCAGTTGGAATATCAGGAGGCGTCCGGCGCGGGCTTGAAACCGTAGTGAGATGCCGCCGGTTCAATCTCCTTTTGCTCAAAACCGAGATTCGAGCAACCCAGTTCAAGGCTTCAAAGCCACCTGGTTCAAGCCAGCACCCACCACAATGCGACCGAAGCTACAGGTGGTCACCCCCAAGGCAAAGGAACCGCCCGCACCTCAGTGGCTCCCATGGGGAGAGGCAATTGTAACTGTGGGCTGCGTTGAAGAGCAGTGGTCGAAGCAGAATCCTTTGGCTGCGTTCAACTATTGTGGACTTATAGGTACCTCGTACTTTTGTGGCAAGAGACGTGGTGCTTTGCCGTGGTCTGGACTTGAAAGGATCCAAGTTGCCTGCAACGGGGCAGTGTGGACGGCAAGCAATTGCTGTCGTTTCGTCAAACCAATCTCACCTGCGAGCCCCGCTTTGAGCTCGAAGAGCACATGCTCGTTCACCAGCGCGAGCGAGCAGCTGCTGTCTGGACCACCACCACCACCACTGCCTCATCCGGACCCTGAGGACTGGGTTGAGCTTCGAGCTGCAAATAATCTTGCGGAGGGTGCTACCGCGTACAAAGTTTTTGCTCATGTTGGACGAGATGAGACGGGAGCTGTCACCCAGTGCTTTGGCGTCGCGATGAGATCAGAAGCTGAAGCAAGTTCACCTGCTTGTTCACCACATCTTCGACTGGCTCGTGTTGAATACCATAGCAGAGATAAGAGCGTTATTACTGGCAATTGCTACACTGGAGGACTGATCCTGGACCCGAAACAAACACCTGAGTCACCCGATTCTCAGCCTCAAAGACTATCCCAATGGCTTGCGAGCCAAAGACGGGCGCCTGCCCCAGAACATCCACCACTGTCACCCCTGCGTTGTGTTGGCGACTTGGGGTATGAAGTAGTCCGAGTTCGAGGGCAATAACCATATAAATAAAATAACTCACCCAAACCCGCAACGTGTTTGCTGACGAGAGAGGTGGTCACACATACCTCAAGAGTCAGCCAAGAACTCCAACATGAATTTTATTGGACCTGGATTAGTTTGTAAAAAGTTCATTCGTCCGAGACAATTCATGGCGAAGCCATCGCGCTCTCTTGGGCACAATGCACATGATATATCCCAACACCTCTTTTCCACATGCCTTGTGAGCCCGCTGTGAGATCAGTCAAAGTTCGATGCAGATTCGACCAAAACACTGAACGAAAAGGCAAGACGGGCGAACCTGCGAGCTTCTTTTTGCAATAGCCGCAGGTGACGTCGCTGGTGGATTCAGTTGGCGTGAAGCCGGGTGGACCCTGGGTACGGGCGGTAAGGGGAACTTGACGAAAGAGAGAGAGCACCACGGAAAAAGACAACCTTGGCCGGCACATGCTGCACCACGCTCGCCACATTGGGATGGGTCGGCCACAGCAGCTCAGGAGGACAAGGGGCCAAGAGGCAAGAGCGAGCCAAACTCAGGCTAAGAGTGACTCAGTCTCAGTCACGGACAAGGTCACGGATCTCAGTCTCAGTCGCGGACAAGGTCAAACACCGAGGCAGCCACGACTGTGAGCACGACTCAGAGTGACAGTGACAGTGACAGGGAGGGGAAAGGCCAAGGCGGCACGCACAGGCGTGTGGACGGAGGGGGTTGTTGGACTCTCCTCGGCGAGCAGCGGTGTTGGAGATGCAATAGGGTGCAGCGGAAGACTCACTCTACTTGCACCGTCCGGTGTCTCCGCATCGCTGTGAGAGGCATGAGTACTTGCTCCCCCCCCCCCCCCCCTCTCACTGGAGCATCTGGGATACGCATCCCCACTCGCTCCCCCGCTGCTCGCTCTCGCTCCCCCATCTTGTCACTCTTTCTCTCTCTCCCCTCGCCCTCTCTGCCTCCCTCCTTTCCCCTGTCGGTCGGCAGGTTGTCCCCAAACCCCTCTTCCTCCCTTGTCCCTCTCCCTTCCTCCCTCTCCTTCTCCTGCGACAAACAGAGCCGCTGAATTCAGACCAGATCCTCGCCTGAATTTTGACCAAGGGATCGTCAATCTATACGGCCTCGTCTGAATTCAGGTTACAGAAACAGCATCATGTGTTCCGAAGCTGCCAGAAGTTCATGGAACTTGAATGACCCCCCCCCCCTCTCACGTTTGACAAACGTACACACACATCTGTCAAGGGGTCCGGAACCCCCAAAACTGATCTGCCTGTCTCCTGAACCTCAACAGCAGTTGAGAAACCCTCTCTCTCACTCACACACTGACCCGTTGCCAGATGCCGGCAGGTCGAGTCGAGGTGGCTGCGCAGCAGGCACAGCCAAGGACTCTGCTTTCCTGCAAAGGAGTGTTAGAGCAGCTCACCGGCCTGGCGAGACGGCCGCAAAACAGTCTACCGGTTGCTATTGTGTATGGGAATCGCATTTCAATCGCCATGGTGCGACGGAAAGGGCGAACTCACACGCACACGTTCTCGTGCTGCCACGCACATGGCGACACGGACACACACTCCCACACACACACACACACACACTCTCTCTCTCTCACACACACTGAGACACACACGCCGACACGCCGACTCGGAGGCATGTGCATTCAGACAAACCCACCATGCACGCAGACACGGATACGCACAAACACACAAACTGCCATGGTGAATCACACGCACACGCACACGCGCACACACACACACACACACACACACACACACACACACACTTGCGCTTCACACACACGCACACGTTGTGCCAAGGTGAATCACACGCCTTGGGCTTGACACACACGCGCGGCCACCGGGAACCACACGCCTCGCAGAGACCACGGTTGATCACACACACGCACATGCAAACACGATGTTCTTGCGCTTGGCACGCACGGAGAGACGAAGACACGGAGGCGACGCACGGAGACACACGCACAAGATGTTCTTGCGCTTCACACGCACACGGCGCCACAGGACACGGAGACACACGGAACCGCACAGACACACGGACACGCAGGCACGCACACAGCGACACACGCACAAGTTGTTCTTGCGCTTGGCGCCGCGCTTGCGGTCTCGGCGTGCCATGGCTTTTTGACCACCCAAACTCGGGTCAGGAGATCCAAACGCCTCGGTGTCCTCCGGCGACTGCTTCAACACTGTGTGGGGGTGAGAGGGAGCAACGCACACGCACCCAAACTCGGATCAGGAGATCCAAAACGCCTCGTTGTCCTCCGGTGACTGCTTCGGCAACTGTGTGGCCGCGCGAATCCGGCGACTCCGAGAGAGAACGAGGGGTGAGAGGGAGCAAAGAACAGGCACCCAAACTCAGATCAGGAGATCCAAACGCCTCGGTGCCCATGACAGCTTCGACAGTGTGTCGGCCGTTGTGATTTCGGTGAATACGAGACACCCAAGGGGCGGGGGGAGAGGCGAGCACAGGGCCCCCGAACATGACCCCAGTGCTGCTACGTAAGAGAGAGAACGAGGGCGTTGAGGACAGGTCACCCAAACTCGAATCAGAGGGCGGGGGGAGGGAGAGGGGAGTACATGGTGGAGAGGAGAGAAGCCACCGACACCAAGCAGTTCAAATCTATGCTACTCTCGTACCTTTCTCAGCCAAGCCTTTGCCAAAGTTTCGCCAACAAAGGATGAACATCACGGCAAACAGCGTCCGGACAATCAGTGTCCCAATCGTAGAGAGAAGGAAGGGGTAGTCGCCTGAGCTCGACTTCAGCGATTCTCACACGGAAGGCGAGCTATTTGAAACACCCGAACACAACACGCGGCGTCCTCCAGCATGGCACGCACACGGCACTCAGTCTCGTTCCGGTATTTTTCAAGGTTCATACACCACGATGAATATCTCACCCGGAAAACCTGGACAGTTGCACCTGCTCGCGTGGGGAAAAAGGACACTCACAGCAATGCTTGTACCGGTTGATGGTCGTGTAGATCACGTACGCAGGAAGACCGCCACCAAGCAAGAAACCAACCACGCTTCCCCCTTTGGACTCATGCTGAACAAGCTTCATTTGCACGATGTCCCAAATCAATGAGGCAACCAGCACAAAAACCGAACCGATCTGGCCTTTGCGGGAGGAAGGCTGTTCCGACACAATTGGGCATGAAGTGTCTTCGAAATGGCAGAAGGGGAGGAAATCGTACCCAAGGCCATACTGCCAAACCTCCAAGTTCACCCACAAGTTGATTGTCACGAACATGTCCATTTTGAGAAGTGTCTGGTACCTTCGCCATTGGTTGAAGCAATCTGCAGATTTGTACTTGGTTGAGTGCTTCAACCAACCAGCGCAGAACACAGACCACAACACACAAAAGACCACCGTACTCACCCCTGAGCATAGTATTCGAACCGACAGCATAAAAAGCAACGGTGCTGTTCTTTCCCAGCGACCGACACAGAAGGACTGAAGTCGTCATCCCCACAACGAAGAATACACTCGCGACGCAGAGCCCTGCGATCTTCACACTCATGGAGGCGTCACTATTGACCGCGAGCTGTACAACCGTGATATAGTAAACCACCATCATCACAATCCAACAGAACATATCGTAGGAATTTTCAGAGAACACCTAGCGGGAAGTCAGAGCCTGAACAACGAGATTGCTGCCTTTACCGCCGTCAGACCGAACGTTCCAAGAGCAAACCCAAAGAGTACGTTCCTGCCAACTTGAACCCAGCAGTACGCATTGCAATCGACATGCGCCAACCAACCAGCGTCCGAAAGAAGAAACACGACGGTTACCACAACATACCACACGAAAAACTGGGTTAAGCGCTTGAACTTCCGATACTGCAAAGGCATGAGCGACGACGTGATTAAGCCAGACAAACCTTCGATTTGAGAAGGCTACTCCTTTCTTTCACCCAATTGCCCAGTGAAAAAACCATCGGCCGCGCAATGCACCGCGAGTCCGCGACCCAGATTTCGCAAGACAACAATAATCACTGTCAGAACTGCTACCTACCTACTTAACTAAGTAGATGTTTCCATTATATATTTATATATATATTTACAGAGCTCCCTAATTACTCAATTGTCAGCTTACAAAATTGTACTTGGTCCCTGGATTTGAGGCTGACGAGAGCACTCGCGGATGAATAGACACACTAGACACTTCGCTGCTCAGAAGAGGCTGAAATGTGTTTATTGTGAGGAGGGCACACACAATAGATCATGATACACGTCGAGCGGATGGTCGGAGGCTCACACTGCTGCCTTGACGTCGTTGGCAAGTTCAGCCCCTCCCGAGGCTCCCGACAATCATTGTCAATTGATCTAGCAGGATAGCACGCGGGAACTCGCGGAGGAATCTCCACTCGCAGCTCATTCTCAACAGTATCCCAAGGATACTGTCAAATGGGTTTATTGCGAAGAGGGGCCTCCACAGCAACAAATATGATGTACACGAGCGGTCTCGGAGCTGGTGTGGTGCAACAGGAACATGACTGCCGTCGACGTCGCGGTTGACACCATCTGCCGTGGTCGCTAGCTCAGCCACCCGCCGCCCCCCCCCCCCCTCGATCATCTCACAAATTGTTTTCTTTTTGGATCAGGATTATGGACCGGTAATATACAACGCTTCCAAGCCTCGCAACCATTCTACAATCACAAGGTGGATCTTGATCGAAACACAAAATCGATCACGAGCCCTCAAAAACGAACAACGATCGCATGGTCGCAGTCGCCCAACGGTCGGCCCGTGAGATGATCCTGATCACCTAGTGATCACAAGACCACAAAGCGAACGAGTCCCTTGCTCTAAACGGCTGGTTCGTGAGGTGAGCTTGATCGCCGAGTGATCACGAGACCACAAAGCGTACGACCATGTCGCCCTTGCCTTGGTCTTGGCCGTGTCTTCTGACTGGCATGCCCTCTCCAACGACAATGCGCTGGTCGCCTGTTTTGATGGGCTGTCCCTTGGTTGACAGGACCACCTGTGTGGGGGGTGAGTTGATCTCATCGCCACTAACGTGTCTCAGGTGAGTTGATCCGCCAAAACTGTCCGGGAGCAACGGGAGGATTGTTGATCAGAATGACGACGACACGGATCAATGGATCGAAATTTGCAGGGCAGTGCGAATGTATGTGAGTCAAGGGGAGAAAGGCAAAGTACCTGGCGACCGTCGAGGGTCGGGATCGTGATCTTGACTCCCTTCTCCGCTTGTGCAGGGGTGAGTCGAGCATTGTAGATCAGGTTGCCACCATCGCGCTTGAAGTACTCGTGGGGCTGCTCGTCCACCTATGGAACCAGTGAGAAGGGGGAGGTGGGGTGAGGGACTCAACAGCAAAACCGAACAACAAAACAGGACGTACAACAAATATGATGTCTGCGGGCTTTTGGCCAGGTATCCTGTCAGACTTTTCCTTGAATGTTATTGCCGTCCCGTGCTTGAAGCCTGGCAAGATATTAACTTCCAGTGTTTCTGTAACCTGCACAATCACCGTCAGAAGGCAACTGGCAAGCAGAACGGCAAAACTGACCTTCTCTGAGTGTCCAAAGTCATCCTGCTCCGTCCTGGTGACTTTCATTTTCTTCTTGCATCCGGTGTACAAGTTCTCCAGTGTGAGCTTCAATGGCATGCGCACAGGCTGGTTCGAGACGGAACTTGATCTTCTCTGAGGACGCATGCCGCCCATGCCGCCCATGCCGCCCATGCCGCCCATGCCGCCCATGCCGCCCATGCCGCCGCCCATCATGCCGTTCATCCCACCGAAACCTTCGAAGCCGCCCCCTGACAAGAAGCTTTCGAACAATTTGTACGGGTCCTCAAACCCTCCAAACCCGCCACTGAACCCTTGAGCCCCGCCCCCGCCTGGTCCGGTTGTGAATCGGAAGACGCGCGTCCCGCCGCTGCCGCCACCCGGGAATGAGAACCCAGCCGGAAACCCGCCAGCACTGCCGCCGCCGCCGCCGCCACTATCGCTGGCCTTGACACCGTCTTCACCGTACATGTCATAGATCTGTCGTTTTTCTTTGTCCGAAAGTGTTTGGTAGGCCTCGGAGACCTCCTTGAACTTCCGCTCAGCCTCAACTTTGTTATCTGGGTTCTTGTCAGGATGCCACTTCAGCGCCTTCTTTTTGTATGCTCTCTTCAGCTGATCCTCCGTGAAGTCGCCGTCCACGCCGAGGACCTCGTAGTATTTGCCTTTGCCTCTGAATGGAAACTCAGACATCTTGTGTTTGGTGGTTGCTCGCCTCCGCTTCAAGCTTCAATCTCCTCCCAAGGAACAATCGAGATGCTCGTTCGGTTATCGAGGATCATGATCACACATGAGGGTCAAGTTAGCGCTGTTGTTGGGAAGATTGGCCTTGCTAAGAGCAGGAACCATCATATAGGCATGTACAGAAAGGGGGGTATTCCCTATTCAGCTGTTGCTGTGCAGCTCAAGCAGCGGTTGTTTTGTTTTCAGTCGGCAAGCCACAATGCCTCGTCATGTGACAGTCGCAACCACACAGATGGCATGTGTTACCGATCCCGAGTCGAACTTTGAGAATCTTGAGGCCTTGATCCGTGATGCTGCAGCTGCGGGGGCAGATGTTGTGGTGCTACAGGAACTTCCGCTTTTGCCGTACTTCTGCAAAGATACCAAGTCTGTCTTGTTTGGGCTTGCGACTCCGATCGAAGGGAACCGGTTCATCGAAAGGTTTAGCAAAATTGCAGCTGAACTCCGCGTTGTCATACCATTTTCGTTTTTTGAGCGTGCAAACAATGCCTATTACAGCAGCGTTGTCATGATCGACGCGGATGGCACTCTGCTGGGGGTTTATCGGAAGTCCCACCTCCCAAACGGCCCGGGTCGGCAGGAAAAGTATTATTTTGCTCCTGGAGACTCTGGGCTGCGGGTATTTCCGACATTACATGGGCGAATCGGCATCGCGCTTGGCTGGGACGCTTGGTTTCCAGAGGCCGCCCGTGTGCTGGCATTGCAGGGCGCGGAGTTAATTGTTTTTCCAAGTGCGATGGGAGGTGAGCCTCGGGACACTGGGCGCGATATGAAAGCACACTGGCAGCGAGTGGTGCAGGGGCACGCTGGCGCGAACTTTATGCCGTGCATTGTCAGCAACCGAGTCGGGACGGAGCAAGGCACGTGCGGACCTGTGGTGAGTCCACGGATGTTGTTGCCTTGCACTCAAAGCACGATGATACCTCGGCTCATTCGGACTCCTGCAGACATTCTATGGAGGAAGCTTTTTAACAGGACCAGAGGGTGATATTCTCGCTGAAGCCGACCGGACTGAACGCTCGGTCCTCACGGCCGTGTACGACCTTGACAAACTTGCCGTTGAGCGTGCAAACTGGGGTGCGTTTCGGGATCGTCGCCCCGACTTGTACAGCAGTGTTCTGACCCTTGACGGTGGACGCGACTAATGTGCGAGGGACATGACACGACTCCTGATCAGCACAGTGGCATGAAGTGCACGGAGTGTAATTTTCAAGATCCGGCGACCACATCGGTTTCGAGCATTCTTGGGGAGTTCGGACCATGAATCGAATCTGCAAGATGGCGATAATTGGGTGAAACATTGGTGCACCCGGACACCGACAGCTTTTCGAGTTTGGAGAGACGCTCAAGCGCCAACTGAGGAAGGGTCAGCGAACAACAAACACGCCAACAGGGCATAACGCACTCGAACGCCGCTGTCCGTGACGCCACTGCATCCAGTCACCCAGACCTGTCTCAAATTTGTACATGACTTGCTGAGAGCCGCTAAAGTCCGATCAGTGACTCCAGTGAACCCCAACTCAAGTATCTGGTAACTTGTCAGGAAAGAGAGATCAGAGCAGACTGCCTACACACCTCCAGTGTGCTGCACCTTGCTGCTAGCTCTTCCACACCACTGTCGCCGATAGTATTCTTGGTGCTGTTTCCCCACAAATTTAGATGACGCAGAGAAGTACAGCCTGACGCAAGCTCGCGCACGCCCGCGTCGGTGAACGACGACCACCCGGCAACGAGACTCGTGAGTTGGGGGCAACATTTCGAAAGAGCACTGAGGCTATCGTCGCGAGCGCGAAGCCCGACAATGTTCAGTGTCGTTAGAGACGAGCAGTTTGCAAGAACTGGCGCGACCTCTCGGCCGGAAACGCCTTTGCAGAATCCCATCCAGAGAGTAGCCAGCCGTGACGTATGGGAAACAGCTTTCTTGAGGCCGTTACCTGTCAACAGACTGCAATCTCGAATATCCAGCTCTGACAGCCCTGGGGAGTGACGTGCCAGCTCAACAAGGGTCTCGTCACTCAAAGTGCTCCAGCTCCGCAAGACAAGACGATCCAGTCCCTTAAGACCAGCATTCCGAAGCCCAACATCAGTAACTCCACAAGCCATCACGCTTACATCCCGCAAGGAGGTGCACTGGTGAGCGAACAAGGCCAGTGTCTTATCGTCAAATGACTCACATGATACCATCCCGAGCACTCTCAGCGAGGGACTGGAGCAGGCAACAAGAGACCAAGTGTTTTCACAAATATCAGCATACCGAAGAGTGAGACGGGTTAACCCCGTGTTGCTCAACCTCAGTACCTGGCGAAGTACCTCGTCGCGAACCCTGAGTCCCCAATTAACTGATGCGTCACCAAAAACCCCGCATTTTTCGACAGCGACTCTCCACGCCCAGGACACTTCTCTCACCCGCAATCGCTCTTCGTACAATAAAGCTCCGAAAACAGCTGACGCGACGTCACAACCCAACAATTTCGAGAACGATCCTTGTGAAAGGGAATTGGCACGTGGCCGGCTTCGATCCACTTCCTCATCTGGACTGGCGGCTACCCGCAACCGGACTCGCCGCCGAGCTAGGGTGGTTACAATTGCATTTGCCAAGGACACGTGACCCCCAGATACTGCTTCAACCAATGCCCGGGTAAGGGCCTCCGTACTGGCACAAGAGGCCATGCGCCAGGCTGCGAGCCCCAGAGGGAGTCAGAGCTGAGCCGAGAGCTGAGCCATCTTGTATCGAGTTCGATAATAGGGCCTAATACTACCAGGTAGTATCAGAGTCACGCGCAACTTGCCGCAAGACGGCCAGACTGCCGCCAAGTGAGACTCAAAAGTGCTTTTGTTGTGCGCGCTCCTTGGAGGAGCGCCATTGTTGTGCTCGCCCTTGAAGATGATGCGCGGTTACTTCTCTGCTTTCCAGTCTGATTAACCTCAGGTCCGTAATTTTTCTATGTCTCTGGCCTTTTCTGATGAGGGTGATTAGTAATGAAAATTACTACGGTTGTTGAGCGAGTCTATGAACGCATCTATATCCAAACCTGACTCTTC
>QUTJ01031296.1:0-10749 GCA_003573635.1 Goniomonas avonlea | reverse complement strand
CCCCCCCCCCACCACCCCACCCTCCACCACCGGGAAAGTGCGAATGCGTGAGCGGGGGTGAGCGAGAGCGAGTCAGCGAGGGAGAACGTGCGAGAGTGAGCAAGGGTGAACTTGGGTGTGCGCGAGCGAGAGAACGAGGGAGTGAGTGGGCGAAGAGGCTTGAACGGCGGACGACCCCTGCTCTCGTCCTCTCGGCTTGACTCGAGTCGGGAGACTCTATCCCGACAGATTGCCGCACCAAAGCGTTCGCTGAGAGGTGCCGGCGTTGTTGTGGTCACACTCTCGACATCATCCTCGCCACCAGCAAAGCTCAATGGGCGCGACCCCGCAGGTGGCGAGGTGCCTGCAGGTAGAGTGTTACGAATCATTCGATTACACCCCCCGTTCAAATCAAGACCTTGCTCATTGTTAAGCGGTGGCGCTCCCCCAGCGGTTGCGCAGGGAATATCCCACCGCCCTGTCTCTGTCTCTCTCTCGTCTCTGTCTCAGTCTCAGTCTCTCTGTCTTTCTCGTCTCAGTCTCAGTCTCAGTCTCTCTCTGTATCTCGTCTCAGTCTCAGTCTCAGTCCCAGTCGCCACTGCCAGGCATTGCGTTCGGTCTAGTTGCACCTGTCAGAGGTCGCGCAGGTATTCCGCCGTTGGGTCCTTCGGCCACGGCAGGGAGCTCGATGCTGCTGTGCTCGGAGAACGGTTGTCCGTGGAGACGATAGACATCAGTGGAATCGGGATAGGGGGAGGGCTGTTGGGGGTTTGGTTAGTCCGCACATCCAAGACACGATCTGACGTAAAACCGCACCAGGAGAGGGGGGAGGAGAAAGGAGGGAGGGAGGAACAAGGATGTCGGAATCTAGGGGGAAAGCTGCCGAAGGGTTCAGGTTCCGCCATACACATGAGAAATATCTATCAACTCCCATGTGTAGCACGACTCTTTGATGAGCCTGATTATGAAGGGCACTAGGCTGCCGAGGGGACGCGCCCGTCCTGACAAACAAGCATACGGATACAGGCTGCACAGATATCATCAGGGTAACTGTATCATCATTTCTGACAGGAGGTAACCGTACCGAAGGGTCCAAATACAGCCAGTTTCCTTCACTGTGCGCGTGGCGAGAGAGTGTGTAGAAGGGAAAGTTGCTGCTCGGTGGGAGCACTTTCCTGCCAGCCTTCCGTCAGCGTCTTGTCAGAGGCGATCAACGTGACATGATCACAGTTTGAAAGTCTGTATCACACATGACACACAAGCGGGGGGGGGGGGGGTTGACCTTGGCTGGGCCAGTTTAACTGGGGGTGGAGCTTGATACTCTGGGGTCGGAGGTGGAAAAGCCAGTTCGTGATCGATTTCCTGTCGTTGTCAGGAACCGGGGTTGGCGGGTGAAATATCACCTGAAGAAATGGTGGGACTTCAAGCGGTCGATTGCCACCACCTTTCGAGCGAGCCCTCTCGAGCGCAGTTTGATGAGTCCCAGGCGGAGCATTGGGATCTGTTGATTGTGGCCAGCTAAGTTTGATGTTTTTGTGAGAGGATTCCCGAGGTGGTCGATTGATTTGATTTTCGTCAACGTTGGCCAGACTGGCCGCGGTGTGTTTCGCACGGGTACTAGTCGCCGTCGTTGTGGGGCGGGCGCCTAGAGGGGTTCGACTGCCGAGCGGTACGGATGTGGGGGCACTCGCAATATTCCGAGAGGGTGATTTTGTGTCCAAACCATTAGTGGAGACCGAGGCGTCTGCGCTTCTAGGCAATCTGGGATCAACCAAGAGACCTGGTGGGACCGCCGGTGCACGCCAAATTGCAACCATCGAGCCCCCAGCTCGACTGGCGGGTTGATACGGTTGGTGCTTGGGGGATTGGGTCCCTGGCATGGCCGGTTCTCTGATTTTAGGTGCTCCGACAATGGATGTGCTAGGACGAGCAGGTCTGGACTGAGGTGGCCTGCTGGTGGTGGGCGCGCTGGTAGGCGGTTTCTGTGGCTTGGCAGGAGAAGAGAGCTTCTTGGGGTGCACCCTTTCTTCACGCTGACCAGTGAAACCAGTTAGCACAAGCGGTCTGGGAGAAACTCTGTGTTCCGCCTGTTTCTTCTTCCGCGAGGCCGGAAGAGCTCCGACGGCGTGGGCTGGACTGTCAGTGAACAGCTCCGAAAAGTTCCAGATCGCCTTCTTCGGAATCAAATGCGCGTTCGGGTCGAGACCAGACTGTCTGGGAGCCATACTGTCGGGGCTTGGGGTTGCTTGTGGGGAAATCTTTGGAGACCATCCCGCAAGGACCGTGGGCGAAGCCCGCATGGCTGTGGCCAAGACAAGTTGCACAACGAACGACATCCATTCAATTAATTATCAGGGTGGGTGCTACAATTTCGTTTAGCAATGCAGATATCAGATCATGAGTCAGCCCATACAGAAGAAGGATCTGATGATTCTGATTCATCTGAACTTCTCACGGCTAACGGTCCGTTACGCGAAACCCACCTCATCCGTTCCCGATAAACCCGACTCCGGCTCAGCTTTTGTCGCCACACCAGCCCACGCATTTCGCATCGTCCTTTGCGTTGAAGCATGGCGCTCCTCTCGCTGCGCGGATATCTTCCGCTCGCGCTTGTTGGAGTTTCAATGCTCTTTGGTGTTTGCCAGGGTGCGCCTTTACTTTGATCCTTCTGGTTTTTCTCACTTTCATGCAGGAGGGTGCCCTGCATCTATGGGACCGTCGTGCCCCACCTACTGTCGCGCCTGTGATGGTGCCACGCAAGTGCCAGTTGTGACACCAGGTTCCAGCTCTGGGTTGGCTTCGTTCCAGCCTCAGTCGCAGGGTCTCTACACCCTCGAGCTTGGATATCAGTCCCCCTGCGGATGGAACTACAAGCAACTCTCGGTCATCGCCGATTGCACAGATGTCGTCCCCAGTGCAGATATCATCACGCCCAATCCGTGTGTGTCAAATCGTCCGTCTGAGGTTACTGGGCAGCAGATGACCCTTGTTGGCGACGCGACCCTTCCACTGGGCAACACCAACACGATGACCTATTGTTGGTGCATCCTCGCGGCGCCCACAGGTAGTACCGCTGCAATCCAGGGAAGTTTGAACTCCAAGACGGTTCAATTCACTCCTGATCTCGAGGGCTCGTACACAATTCGATTCACTGCCATGAATGGCTGCCAGAAGAACGCGTCGTACGTCACGTTCACTGCTGATTGTGGTTGCGCCCCGGTTGCCAGTGCCGGGATTGCTGCGACTGCTGAGTACACAGGAAGGATGCCTGCTGCGACCTCGCTCATTGCTCTTTCAGGAAGCTATTCGTACGATCCCGAGAACCGCCCAATTCGGTACAAGTGGGAGTTGACCAGCTGGTCTGGATCCGCTGGTTGGGTGATGCGGAGCTCCAACGTGTCTCCCACCAACTCAGACTTCAACTCTGTGGCTACAACAGGGTCAGGGATGGTTGGCCCAAAGACCAATCTCATCACCTTCCCCAACACAACCACCCTGACGAACAGCTCCGTGAGAACCTTTGGCGTGAACGGGCTTTTGGTCCGCGACGATGGTGTCTACAATCCAAAGAAGCATGAGTCCACTGCTGAGTTTGTCGAGCGTTCCTCGGTTACAACGATTGTCACGACGACCACGCGGTACACGCAGACAAACTCCACCGGTAGCTCCTTTTCTCAGTGCACTGTGACCATCTACAACTCCACTCAAGAATATGCTTGGTTCAAGGCGGAGCCCTTTGATCGCTGCCAAGGCGTCTTCAGCGTCCGTTTGACTGTCGATGATACCTGCAAATCATCGTCTGACAATGTCGACGTGGAGGTCCGGTGCAGCCAGCCCCACGACGTCGAACTGCAGTGCATTCCCGAGGCCCCTTTCAACTGCACAACCAAGACCTTCCCCTCCAATCAGATCGATGGCCACCGCACTAATGTGACTGACCAGAACTACAGCTGGAGTGTAACGCCGGGTGCCGGTACCCTCACCCCGAGCACCACTGATCTGACTGCGACCTTCGTCCCGACGGCGCGCAGTGCTACGATTGAACCTCATGGATGGTTGCACGTGGTCAAAGGGCTCAGTGATGGTGTCCACGCAGTGCACCCACAATGTGCCTACCCCTCTGGTCACGCAAGTCATCCCTTCTCCCCAGGACAAGTCATGGAACCGCGGTGGCTTTGTTCAGGTGCACGCGCACATCGTCACACACACTTCGCTGTGTTTGCCATCCTTCATGGGTCCCAATCCTCTGACACACACTCGGTCCCATCTCCTTCCTATGGTCCCGATGCATGAAACCTGCTCTCTCTTTGCTCTTTCTAACAAACGCGCTCACACGCTCCCCAAAGCCCCTGGAGTATCAAGTCACCTTGGATATGAGTGCGCAAAAGGCGTACAACGGCAAGGCGAGCTACGTCACTGCCACCTGGATGCTTAAGGATAACGCCAACGGCCGTGTCCTTGAGACGGGTGCCAGCTCTGTCGTTCCCTTCAACTTGACCCGCCAAGTGGGCGTCACCGCCGACTACAGTCTTTATGTCACTGTCACTGATGGCTGTGAGACGAGCCCGACTGTCAACACCCCACCGTACCAGTTGAATTGCCAGGGCGGCAACCCGGCAATCCGTGTCCCCACGCAAACCTGTGCTTACGATAAGGTGCAATTCCTACTTCGCCCTTTGGTCGTACTGACGCCTATTGCAGGCGTTGGACAAGTTCCTTGTTCAGTTCATTGCCGAGGTCAACCCCTCCAATCCATTCATTGCGGGCCGGGGCCTCAACTGGACCTGGTACGCTGTTGAACCCGCAGAGATGCGGCCCTCTCACACACCCACTCACACTGCTCTCGTACACCCCACTACTTCCTCCACTTCTCCCACACCGAAAGGAAACACATCATGCCCAAGAACGCAGACTACACAGACTCACCCCCCTCCTCCCAGGACTATCAACGCGAGCTCGCCAGCCTTCCCTGCTGGCTCTGTGACCGACGCTGCGCTCCTGCTTCCCGCCATGAATCTCAGCTTCGCGTCGCCGGCTAACTCCTTCATCCCGACGTACCAGTACCAGAATCTTCAAGTCAACGCCTTCGATGGCTGTACAACGGCTGCGGCCACCGTGTCGGTGACTTGCACTTGCCCAGCGAGGAACCCGTCCCAGCCTTGGAGCAGTGCCAGCAACGGCCAGGCCTCCGCCGCATCCCAAACAATCAACCAGATCACCACCTGGAATGGCACCCAGTGGACGGCAAGTTTCCCCAACATCACGCTTGTGCTGCCTCAGGTGCAGACCGGCTTCAACCAGACTGGCGACACCTACACATGGACAGTGACCAACGCCGACGGAAGTGCTACCCGCCAGGGCCAGCTCGGCTCTGCCTTTGTCGGGTTCTCGGGCGACTACGTCAATATGTGCTCGCTGCCCAACGGGGCCTGCTCCCCGCTGACGTTCCAGCCGGATGCACCTGGCACGTACCTGATCATATTCACCATGAAAGACAAGTGCCAGCTGTTGGCGCAGTACACGTTCCGTGTCACCGCGCAGTGCAACCCGTACTCATCGCCCGACCAGTACGTCCAGTACGCCACCTCGTCCATGTCCGTCTCCACTGTCGCCGCTGTCAACCCGATCCAGTGGAATACAGTTGCCTCTGGTGTCTCCGTCGACAACGACAACGGGAAATACAACACCATCTGCCTTCGCCTCGACAGCGATGCCTGGAGGGCTTCCCTGACCACCCCCCCTCAAAACCACCCCAAGACCACTTACACGTGGGAGATGGTGTCCTCCCCGGCTGGGAGTGGGTGGGGCATGACTGGAGTGCAGCCAACAGTCACGCTCCCCTCCCCTCCCAATGTGATCACGAGCTCAGTCACCACGCCTGGTCTCACAACGAGCACCACCACGCAGACCATTGAGACGTACACTCGTACTATGACCGTCACTGAGACCGCTATTCTGTCCAATCACGGTTACAGCGGCGTCACTCTCGGCCGCTCAGACGTTGCTCAGACGTGTTTCACTCCGGACATCACTGGTCAGTACTCTGTGCGCCTCAAGTTCACCGATGGCTGCGCGAGCGGCCAGTCCTCCACATGGACCTTCACCGCCAAGCCCTGCACCATCGCTCCTCGCCAGGTCGTCATCTGGAGCAAGACCGGTGGCAGCAACCCGGCCAAGCCGATGACTGGCGACAGGTTGTTCATCTCCCTGTCGGACGTTACCGGCATCACCGACTTCAGGTGGAACGTCACCGAAGCGCCCTGCGGTTCGGCGCAGGCCAACGTGACCCAAGAGTCACTCATGAATGCCCAGGGTGCCGTCACCTCCTTCAGCCCCCAGATCGGCGGTTTCTACACGATTAGTTTTGTTGTCTCTAACGGCTGTGCCACCACGATGGGCACCAAGCGCTTTGAGGTACGCGCTCGTTCGTGTTCCGCAGCCCGACACGCCCATCAATATATTGCACTGATCCTGTTTGCTGTTTCTCAGTTTCCCTCCTAACTGTGCCCCCGTCCGGTGCATGGAACTGTTCTTTGTTGATATTTTCTCTTCTCAAGACTGATCATCGCTCCACAGGTGTTCTGCACTGGCGTTCAGGGCCAGAACTGCCCCAAACCCGCTCTGACTTCCCTTCCTGTCGCTACTGCTGTCAACCCGGTCAACTTCACCAGTCGTGGAACCGGCAACACCTTCAACTCGGTCGCGCTCAACGCTTTGTGTGCGTCACCTTGATGTTTTTTGAGTTTTCATTTAGAACTCGTGCCTTGGTTGTTGGTCTCTGGGTTGGTGTTTTCCTCTGCTGGCTGTCGTCACTGACTCTGTTGCACGACAGCCATCCTCAACACTGCTGGGGCCGACGACTGCAAGGCCTCCTTCTTTTCCTGGAACGTCATTGAACAGTCTTGCACTTACCGCCTTCCCCCCGTCATCGTCCCTCCCCCGGCGCCGGTGCCCATCGGCGTCTGCAACACCAGCCTCACCAACGGTTGGTGGCTGTGGAGCGCACCATGCGGTTCGTCCTACTTCGCCCAAATCAACAACGCGGCCAACCGTATGGTCCTTGTTGGCAGCACCCCCCTGCTCAACTTCACTGCTGACAAGGGCGGTGCCTACCAGTTCACTTTCACCACCACGGACGGGTGCACGTCTGCGGCAAAGAACGTCACCCTGCAGCTTGACTGCCCGCTCAAGACGATGCCCAAGGTTGTGGCAGACTACGACACCATGTTCCCTTACGGCACTGGCGTCGGGGCTGTCTGCTCCACGTTTGCCCCTGTTATTGTCAAGCCCACTGGCGAGATTATCAACGATATCAAGGTCAACGTGAGCGAGGCCACGTGCCCTGTCAACAACCCAACGCCTGCCGCTGTTCCCTGTGGCAAGAAGCTCTGGTGAGTTGTTCAACTGTTCCATAGAGGGGTGGCCAGTGGGCAGATGGTTTCGGCGGAGAACTGTGTGGACGTTCAGTGTTTGAGTTGATTTGGTTCCTTGATCGACGTTTTTGTTTTTAGATAATCGAGCGAGACTTGAACATGGGTGCCGCACACAGGGCGAGAGCGAGAAACATGCACGCACCCAGTCTCGCTCACTGCCGCACCCTGCTCGAGGAGCAGCCTGACCAGTGTGTCGCGCAGCGTGTGTTCCAACCAGCGCTGTGCTGCCCTTGAGGACAAGTGCGTCTGCCCTCAGTGTGTTTGCTCGGACGGCACCATCCCGACGGACAAGACCAACCCCCCAGCCGGCACACCCAACCCCGGAACCCCTCCCCAGGGCACCGAGCACCACGACAAGACCGTGCCTGCTGGTGCCGCCAACGGTATCAGTAACGAGGAGTACCTGCGCATGCTCCAGGACGCCGAGGATGCGTACAACAAGTACCTCCTCGCCATTTGGGCTGGCGCCATGGTTCCGCTGGGCACGGCTTTGGTTGTCAGCGCGGGCGCCAACGTCGTCACGATTGTCAAGTTCAAGCCCCTGCTTTTCGGCCAGGGTATGGGCTCTGGAGGGTACGTGTTTTCGTGTTTTCTCGGCGTTGAGCAGTCGTGTCCCGTAATTCTGGGTGTGCGCGCGTTTTCGTGTTTTCTCGTCGTGGAGCATGTCCAGTATTTCTGGTGTGAGCGTCCGCCATCGGTGCTTGCCCCCTTGAGTGTCAACGAGCTAACCCTCTCTCGTCAACAGTGTGGAGATGTCCGAGGCCCCCGCGCTGCCTCGAGTGTAACAACTTCATTGCATTTATCATACACGCACCCGTCGCTTTGTTTTCCAGAGAAGCAAGGCGCTTCAATAGCTCGCCAAGCGCGGCACGACGAAGGCCATGTCTCTGTCTTTGGCGATACAATTCTGTTCAAAACCTCGGTGTCTGTTGTCTGTGTAAGAAAAAAATGACTCCATTCTTCTCAAACTGATGTGCGGTGCTTCAATTTACTTGACTCCTTGCACCGAAAAACACGTGCTATAGTCATTGAATAACAAATGGAGAGCGAAAGTAGAGTAATTCTGTCGGCGAGAATTTGGGGGGGTGACCGCTGATCATCGGATGTAATTGCTAATCACCGATATGCATTAACCCACATTTTCCAGCGATCTATCTAACCAGCCGCTGGTTTATAAACCAGCGACAGGAATTAGTAGGCACTAGTCCTACTTGCTAATTACCAGGCTGGTAAATTTCACCAGGCTGGTAAATCGGCTAGGTACTTGCTGTACGATAAGATTGATACATGAAATGAACGGTTTGGAAGAATACAAAATAATTTAAAATATTTAATATATTAAAACGGCGCCGCTTCGCCAAGTTCAAGAGGCAAGCCTTGAAGTTTTAACGCCATGGTTTGTGGCCCTAAAGCTGCGCAACGACCAGATCTATATGATCTGCCGTCGGCCACCCATGTCAGATACAAAGCCACAAGTTGACCCACTGAAATTAGAATATATGCATCTACGTGCGAGCAACGTGCAGAGCCAGTTACATCCAAAATCCCATGCACGTCAATTGCGACTCTGGCAGCCCTGCGGCCACAAATGAGGCGGCCATTTGGGCGAGCTGGTAAAAAAAACTTGAATACCAGACAGTGGCAGACACTGGTAAATTTACCAGGGCCTGAGGACTCGGGAGGCCGGGAAAGGCCGCGATCAAGGTCGAGTACGATATCGTCCTGACCAGACGACGTTTTTTTCAGTGGAAATTTTTCTGATGACAGATTTTCTGATCTGTTTGTAGGGCAAGAAAACAAACTGTAGACTACGCTCTGTACTTATCGAGCACAATATCAAGTCTTCATACATGAGATTGTGACGTGCTGGACCGACTATGCTGCTTGTCAGGATCCTTCTCGTGTCGTGTGTGGTCTTGGTTGTCGGGATTCCTCAGGTGTATGTTGAGGGAGATCGTTTGGAAGCCTCCGTATTACCTCTCGAGGATGCTCGTGAGCACGCCAAGCCACTCATTCGTAGTGACAACTTTTCGAACGCGAACTCTTCACACCACCGAATGCCGACCGCCCCACCTGGCTGCTCCGAGGGTAGGTCTCTCTCGTTTTGGGGTGTAATTGACGCTGGTGGACAGTTGCTTGCGGGGATGGTAAGAAGTTTTGGTCTGTCACGTTGTGTGATGTCAGTCCGAGGAGTGGACCAAGCAATCAAGATGCTTACCTTGTGACATTTTCTGGGTCGGGTACAGACTTCAGTGCTGTGGATTCGAGCCATACCTTGAATATTTTCTTCGGGGTTCCTGAACTCTGTCACATTGACTTGACGAGCCCAGACGATTCCCCTTGTCTGTGTCGAGATCTGAAAATCGGTCACACGGGCGAAACGGCGACGTGTCAGGTGCCGCACCTTTTCGGGCAGCAGCCGCTATCAATTTTGCTTACAAACAACGGCGGACCTGCACATGAGCACTGTCAGCAGTACAAACAATTTTCCGGCATGGATTTCGACTACGATCGTGAGTTTGTCAACCCTGTCCGCGAGAGTTTTTCACACGGCTTCTCAGCCCCGAAAGTTCTGCACCTGAGCCCTCCAGCAGCAAAGTCCGGTTCGGCTGTGGGCATCACTGGCATTAACTTTGCGAATCATAACACATACATCCACGTCCTCCGAGTTGAAAAGTCAAGAAAGGCCTACTTTGAGGGTTGCCAAGGCATCACCGATCCAGCTCCGGACGATGATGGAACCCAAACCTTCTACGCTCAGTTTCAGGGCGAGCTCGGTGATGTGCAGCTGCAGTTATTCATTGGCCTGATGGACAAGAACGCAACACCAATTACCGGGAACTTCAGTAACGAGTTCACCTTCACCTTCACAGCGCCCAACGGTAAGGACAAAAGCACGGTAGAATAGTCACCAATACGCGCCCAAAATCTGGGGGAGCGGGAACACACAGGTCGGTGCCATGGGGGTGTATGGACAGCAAGCCGGAGTGTTACAGACAGACGCAAGTCGGCGAGTCGATCTGAAGCTAAGAAATGGAAAAGTCAGGGACTCGAGTCGATCTGAAGCTAAGAAATTGATAAGTCGGATACGCGATGAACAACCGGGAAACTGTGCATTCTGATACAGCCGCAGATGGTGCCAATGACTGGCAGCTCATCACTGATGTGATCGGGCCGGTCCTTGGGGGCACTGTCTGCCTCATTGGTGGGATCTTCATTTGGTTCCGCTGTCGAAAAACAAAGACGCTGTCAAACCCGATGACCTCGCAGGTACCCCCCCCCCCCACCCCCTCATATCGCGTAGAGTTCTCCAGACCGTAAGTGCGGTTTCTCCCTC
>QUTJ01031295.1:0-10746 GCA_003573635.1 Goniomonas avonlea | reverse complement strand
CCCCTCCACTCCCTCCACCCACCCACACCTTCCTCACCCTCCAACACTCCACCCCCTCTACAACGATCCACACCCCTCCTACACCCGCACCCACCCTTTTGGTGTTCCTGTGCATTACTTCCGTCCCGAGAATAACGTGCCTGTTCAGGTGTACGCCAAGCCCTTCGACACAGCAGCTCTGCACAACTTGGAGACGACCCTTTTGGTGTTCCTGTGCATTATTTCTATCTCGGGCATAGTGTTTCACACCAAGGTTCTCTCCAGAGACCTCGATGTGCTTATCAACTGGGAGGTAAGCTGCGCCGGCCTCATGAACTTGTTCCCATGGCCACCTCTCCTACAAAATATGCTAGTGTTGCCAACGAAATGCGATCGATCTATCCAATGCTGATCACCTGACCGATTTGCCGATTTTGCCACTTTTTGAACAAAGGTCGGCCCAGTCGGCATCTGGCACGTGATATCTGCCCGGGTCGGCACTCACGCCTTGTCACTGTCTCGCTGACATGCGCGGTGACACATCTGCAGTGTCAGCCACACGCCGTGTGCCTGTAGCTTGCCGCCCGCACGCCGCAGGTCTCATTGATTGGCGTCAAATCTGTGACCGCAAAACCTCTCATTGATCAAGTTGCTCTTAGCTGAAGTACTGACAGGCTTTTTTGTGGGTCATCATTGCAATGTCAGGGCTCAGTATTTTCTTCCACCTTTCTGTCAACATCTACGAGTTCATTGCGGGCGTTCGGATTGGGTAAGTTGGTCGTACGTTGATCAGGATAGGGTGCGACAGAGACAGAGCCGGGGCAAGAGAGAGCGCGACAGAGCAGGGTGCGCAGAGAGACGGATTGAGCGATATTGCAGAGTGGGCGACAGCGATAGCAGTGCGACTGCGACTTGAGTCCTCTCAACGAGCTCCTCTTGCCCCCTCTTGACTTCTGATTCAACGAGTTTCTCTTTGTCGTGCGTCGGACCAGGATTTCTGTAGCGCACCGACACCACCAGCGCACCTGCACCACCAACACAGCCCCAACCCTGGCACCATTACCAACACGAACACCAGCAACCAGTCTTGCACTGAATTGAACTGACATGCACACGGCAGCACACGGATTAAGAAGCTGGTCCAACTTGGTGCCAACTGGAGTTCCTCCGCTTGCCCTCTGGATGACACAGACACTGAACTTAACATCTTACCACCGAAAGCCTCAGACGCGCAGGCACTTGGCGGCCAGTTTGTTCTCGATCGGTTGGGCTTTCTTTCAGACTGGTGTGTCTCTCCCTCTGTGGTCTGCACTGAGCTTCCTTCCACCACGTCCTCTGCCTCGTCCGTGGTGTCAGAGTGTTTCTTGTCCAGGAACAGTGCTGATTCAGCTGTGAAAACCTGATTGATGATTCAGCTGTGAAACCTTGATTGATGATCAGCTGTGAAAACTTGCTTGATCTCCCTTATCTGACCGGCCCGGCCTTGACTGCTCCTTGTGCAGTATGGTCCCCCGAGGTCTGGTGAAGTTCCTGTGGCAGCAGAAAAAGGTTGATATTGCTGGGTTGCACAGCACAGCTGCTTCCCTATTTTCTCAGGTACCTCCTCCTGGTCGCTATTCCTTTGCATATGCATATGCATAATGTGCCCCAGGTGGAGAACGATTGGAAGATTGGAGATGAAGCACAGCTTGCACACTATGAATGTAAGACTCTTCGTTTGTCAGTGGTGTGTGTGGTGTGTGTGTGTGTGTGTGTTGTGGTGTGTGTATGAAGCACAGCTTGCACACTATGAATGTAAGACTCTTCGTTCGTCAGTGGTGTGTGGTGTGTGTGTGGTGTGCATGTGTGTGTTGTGTGTATGTGTGTGTGCAAACTCTTTGCGTTAGAGCACGCATGCACCAGGAGACTAGAGCACGACAGCAGTCCTGCCAAAGCCCGCCCAAAACCCACCCCAAATCGCCACAATCCGTGGTGGAGATCCCGTTGTCCTGTCGTCCTACCCAGGTTCATCAGCACGCCGAACTCACCAACACATGCAGTGCGTTTCTTTAGAAAGATCTATAAGGCTCTTCCTGAGGTGATGGACTTCATGCTGGCTGCGGCGCCAGAAGATGTTCTTCCTGCAGCAACCACCTTGGACTCGATGGCCTCCTACTATGCAGTCATTAAGCTTGCCAAGAATGATAAGGATGCTGCGTCCAGACTTGTGCTACAGGTTCGTGGGGCTAGTGCAGGGAGAATATCCACCCCATTCATGCAGATTGTGACAACTTTTCGGCGGATATTTTATTTTCATGCTTTGCATTCATCAGTGGTGAACGCTGGAGTGACTCACAGTCCCAGGGTCTTCGGAACCAGGCTCGAAATGAGAAAACACCTGCTGTCCGTGAAAACATTCGCCGACTTCTGCTCAAGGTGCCAGTTCTTTGCCATCCCTCTCACACACTGCTGTCTGTCTGTTCCTCTCATTCATCCTGTTTTCCTGTTTGTCCTGTTCTCTCATTCATCCTGTTGGCAACTATCTCTCTCATTCATCCCCATGCACACACCCCTTGCTCAGTCTTGCTCCCTGCCGATCTCTCAAACCCCATCTCTCTTTCTCGCACTCACTGTTTCCTGGACTCTCCCACACCCCTGGCCCAAACACGCTAGTGAGCCCTTTAGCTTTTGGGCCAATATTGGCCCTGAACCCTTCAGGCTTACAAAGCATTGACATGGCCTCCACTTCATGAAAGACTGCATGTGAAAGATCTGGTGACATGCTAAGAACAACAAAAAAACTTTCATGAAGAAAAACAGGATTACAACACAATAATTTGGGGAAGATGCTAGTCATTAGTTTTCTAAAATCATGAGGGAGCTTATTCAAGCCACCTCGGAAGCCACCCAGGAGGGGATCCTGATGCTACCAACTAGGCCACACGAGAGAGAGAGAGGAGAGAGAGAGAGAGAGAGAGAGAGAGAGAGAGAGAGTGAGTGAGTGAGGGAGGGAGGGAGGGAGTCCAAGTCAGGTTTCATGATTCTCAGAGTTATATTTTCAGCACAACAAAACAATTCAGGGTGTCCAGGCCTCAGAGTTCGCAGTCTGTTAGGTAGTTCGAGCAGTCGCCGGCCGGCCCGGCATGGTACAGAACTCCCTAGCTAGAAAACCTTGTTTCTTGGAGTCTTGCACCATCTTCTCTGAAACCTGAGACAGGAAAAAATGCAAACACAAAAGCAAACCAGGTGTGTGTGTGTGTGTGGTGTTCAAGTGCACAGACTGACTTGACTGTGGGACGGGAGGGGTAAGAACCTGTGGGTTTGAAGTGAGAGCTGGTGGAGATAGCCGACAGACATGTGCGGAGGGAGACTGCACACTGGACAGACCACTTGTGCAACTTTGTGAGACACTGAAAGTGGCTGCTGTGCAATCTGCCAAGCAGCTTGTGTCCTGAAATATCACTTCGGTAGGAAATCAACAGGCGGGGTGGGAAAATGGGTAGAAAACCCAGATTTGGGCAAGGTGGTGCGACAGTTTCCCTAGACAGAGAAGGTGGAAGGAATCAGAAGACTGTATTAAAATTCAAACTGAACAAGGAAACGACGTTGACATGGTATTTTATGTCAGGCGGTTTCCTTCCATCGCCGCGCACGAGAGGCAGAACACTGTGAAAGTCATTAATGCGTCAGTTTACGATAGAGAGTGTATGGTTACTCTTTAAGGTAAAGGTGTACGACATTGTCATAACTAGCACATAACCGAAGGAAGGAAGCTGTAGGCGGGAGCACTTCGAACCTGGGACGTGGGGGCGACGAGAGGTAGTGCCGCAGGAGGGAGCAAGGGAGGGAGAGAGAGAGACAGAGAGAGACACACAGAGAGAGTTTATTCAAGCATCCTGGAAACTGCTGAGCAGCAAACAACACACCCCGCCAGGTTGATTGGTCCAAGTGCAAACACGCTGAAAAGAACAGAAGAAGAGAGAGGGGGAGAGAGCGAGAGAGCGAGAGAGAGAGAGAGAGAGAGAGCGTCCAAGTCATGTTTCATGGTTATAGAGGTTATATTTTCAGCCTAAACTTCAGTTCAGGGCACCCAGGCCTCAGGGTTTGCAGTCTGTTAGGATCTTGAGTTTGATCTCGGGCGGTTTTTTGCAAGCCGAGCATGGTACAGCGCCCCTTATCTAGAAACCCGCGTTTCTTCGAGCCTCCCACCGTTTTCTTCCAAAGAAATCTGCGGTGCGCCCGAGACAGAGAAAAAAATCAAAACCAAAGGAAAAAACTAGGTGAGTGTGTGTAGTGTTAAAGCGCATGACCGTGGGATGGGGAGGGGGAAGAACCTGTGGGTTTGAAGTGAGGGCCCTCGTCGCCTTCACGTTACAGCGCGAAGCCTCTCTACCTGCGGCTTCCATCTACCGTTTACAAACCGCCTGAAGCTACACTGTGTCACGGCCCTGACCGACTTTTCTCAACCTAGAGAAACTCTCGCGCCACCTTGCCCGATATTGGGTTTTTCCACCCAATTTCCCACACTTGCCACGATGCCTTATTTGAGGTCGAGTGGCTCGACTGCCACCTTCAGCGTCTCACAAAAGTCGCACGCGTGTGGTTTGTCCGGTCTCCCTACGCGCTCGTCTGTCGGCGACAGAGACAGAGCGTGATGAGCAGGTTCTTCTTGCCCAAGGAACATGACCTGTTGGTCGTAAGATTTTTCGTATGATTGCCTATTTTGTAGGCACTTGTAATGATTCATTAGCTCAATATTTCAATATTTTTGGGGGGTCCAGTCCGGTCACATTCAACGGGTCAACGGCCGTGTGAGACTTCGGTTGCTTCGAGAACACGGCCCAATTCCAGCTAACCCGTAACGGGCGAACTTGAGGTGCCAATCACAGCCAGACACTATGAAAGCTGCAACGCAAGCAGGAGCTTTTTTTTCAAGGGGTGGAATTTCTCTCACCCTCCAAACTTTAGCCCTGACAAGGTAAAGATCGGAGCGAAAACCAGGCTGGTTTTATCTTAGCTGATCTTGACCGGCGTTATCAGTGCAATCCACCAACGGCACCTTCCCTCGCCTTGAACCTTGCCTTCCTCGTCTTGGTTGGACACACTTCCCGCCATTCGTCCCGCCTTATTCGAATTTCCAGGATCTCCAATTATTACGTTCACTCCTTTGCCCGATGTGGGGTAATTTGCGGTCGCAGAGGAGTAGGGAAGCAGCGTGGCTCCTCGGCTCATGGAAACGCTTTCGTAGCCGTCGCTGCGGAGATGCCAGTCGGATGTGTAACAGATGGTGGCCAGAAAATATCGCTCAATCGCCGCCGCGGGGTTGCGACATCGGGGGGACACAGGAGAAAATCGAGTAGAATGGGGATTAACCGGTGCTTTGTCATGTGAAGGTGGTGGTTGACGACGATTGGGCAATATTGCGCGGTGCGGTGTTTGTGGACCCTGATTAGAGGCATGCGGCCAACGCGTCCTGGTTTTAAAAGATGTGGGCAGAAGCAGACGGAAAAAGGGAGGCTCCGATGCAAGGCTACATGCCGCAAGACGCGGAGGCGCCACCTCATGACAACTTCAGCCCATTTGGTCCATCAAGGCATCTGCCTGTTCCTCGGCGGCTGGCGCAGCCACAAAGTCCGATGACGCCGGTCTTTCATCCACAGGCTCAGTTGCCGCAACAACAGATGTGGCGCCCGCCATCCTTCTCACCCCAGGTTCAGTATGATGTCGCGGGCCCAAGAATGAGCTCTGGCGGCATGATGTTTCATGAGGGGAGTTCTCGTCCATATCCGCCGCCCATGATGCCTGGTCAGGAACTGTCACGCGATCGATTGCCATTCGGACACCAGCAGACACATCAGACTGCCTACGAGCCGCAACAGCTGTGGCAACAGCATTCCCGCTCGATGCCCGAGGAAGGAGGTAGGCCATTAGGTCCTCCTGGCTATGGTCACCAGCAGCTGCCCGGATTTCCACAATACATGTCGCCGTCTTCCGTAGCGCCGTTCAGTGTGATGGCCCCTGGGCCAAGTCAGTGGTCTCAGAATCCAAGTGCTTTCGACCCAGCTCGCCGATCCGTCCCTCCACGAATCAGAGTACCTTGGACAGAGGAGGAGGAGAACCTCCTCCGTAAGACTGTCGCAGCTGTTGGGCGGAGGTGGAAAGCTGTTGCGGCCATCGTCCAAAGCAGGTTGGTGATAGCGCGAGCGACTGGGCTTTGACTGATGCGCGTACAGAACTGAGCACCAATGCCGCGAGCGATGGAGATTATTCAAGCGTAAGGAGGCACAAATGAGGGCTGATGAGACGTCTTTACCCGCCACCCTTCGAAATGGTCCATTTTTGGAAATCGGTCCAAGTGACACCACTGATTCATCTGGACGCGTAGTCGCAGCTGCTGCGAAAAAAACAGACTCGATTTCGAGTGGCTCTGAAACATAATGAGTCACGAAGACTTCCCGAGGCACCTTGTTGGCCTCGGGCAGTGCACTTTGGGACCAGTCATGAGACGTCGGAAAAAAACACGGGCATAGCCCGTGTGAAGGCGCTATATGATCGTTTTTTGTCTGCATATTATGCATGCAGCTGCAATTCATGTAAACAAATCTTGAGCATGGATCACACACTTAATTTGTTCGTGCCCAACAACGGGCCCACCATGGTCCCCACTAATCCACCAGCCTGTTCTCCACAACGTTGCACGTTGTGGTCACGGCGTGCTGGGAGACCATTGGGGGGGCGGGGGTGAACTGCGAGGCCGCCAACTGTGGTTGTCGGGGATAAGGAAAGACTCAGCAGAAAAGTCATTGCACTGATGCAAGTTGTCGAGAGACTCGCTAGGAGTCAGCTTCGACGGTGCAACACCGGGCATCTTGTCAAGCCCCGGGCAACACAACTGTTTTTAGATTTCGTTCTGTCGGAAAGATCCGTCATCTACTATGGTCACAAGATCGAGAGAATAACAGCACATGTTCTGTGGCCAGTGATGATTTGACGTTCTCGTTCTGAGTGGGTTCAAACCGAAGTTCTAGATAGTCCCACCATCGTCTGGGAGCTGCGTGTCACAAGATTATCAGCAATCGATGGTTTCACCATATTACGACCACAAGAAATGTATCTTCAAATCTAATAAATCATGGGTATCTCAGTCGTAGGGGAGAGTGGAAAAACAGTAAACCCTGCCGACAATTGCTTCCAGAGAACCCGCCGCACACTTGAACTCTGACTTCACCTGACTTCAGCTGAACTGATTTTTTCACTGGTGTTTTCTTTCCCCTGATTTAGTAGGATCTCACACCTGTCCACACACCAATAGTGAACTCAAGTGCAAGTTGCCACGAGCACGAAAAGACAGTATCTGTCAGAGAGACAGAGAGACAGACGAGGAGCGAGAGAGGGAGGAGAGTGGGGGGAGGTGAGTGAGTGTGTGTGTGTGTGTGTGTGAGAGAGAGAGTTTATTCAAACATCCTGGAAACTGCTGAGCGGCCAACAATCACACCCTCGGGGGATTGGTCCAGGCGCAACACCCACCCAGAAAAGAAAAGAAGGACAAGACTGTGGACCTCAGGAATCAAACACCGAACCCAGGAGCGGATCGCGATGTGGTGGTGCAGCTGCCACCTAGGCCACACTCCCCAAACTCCAGAGAGAGAGAGAGAGAGAGAGAGAGAGAGAGAGAGAGTTTATTCAAGCATCCCAGAAACCGCTGAGCGGCCAACAATCACACCCTTGGGGGATTGGTCCAGGCGCAACACCACAGAAAAGAAAAGAAGGACAAGACTGCAAAGTGGTGCGGGAGGAGTGGTGGAAATCCTTCTCTCGCCCGCAGGGTTTCCCAGAATTCTGCGCCAGCCCAAGGCAGCAGTAGAGCAAAGCAAAGGACTAGGTTAGTGGGTGAGCATGAGGCTGTGGACTGACTTGACAATGGGAGGGGAGGGGGAACGAAACCTGTGGGGAGTGAAGGGTGAGCATCGTTTGGGCCGGCAGACAACCAAGAGGCGAGTGCCGAGACCAAACACCTGCGACTTTGTGGGAGGCGCAGTGCTAGGTCCAAATCTCGGGCCGGATAGATCAGTGGATTCCTCTCAAGGTTTTTCTGCAAGGGGTAGGGAGACTCAGTTGAATCGCCGGGAGTCCGGGTTTTCCAACCCTGACAGTGGAATTCAGACAACATAGTAAGTGTCAGCCTGTGTTGATGCTGTGGCAGTCACGAGATCTCATGAAGAAAACCTCATTTCTCTCTCCAGCGAGGCAGTAGAGGCTTTTTCAGATAAGTTCTTTGTGGAGTCTGGGCCAGCTGAAGGAGAGGTAGAGGACTGGATCCCTCTCACGTTCAGTAGGCGGGGTTCGAGGGCAATCCCGTTTCTGGGAGTCTGTGTGTGTGTGTGAGAGAGAGAGCGGTAAAAAGTGTGAGAAAGCGAGTGGGCAGAGCGAGGAGAAGGGGGAGGATGGAAATCTCCCATCTGCCCCCCCCCCCTCCGACGAGAAACAGTAGAAGGGGGGGTCTCCCATTCCTCCCTCCTCTTGGACAGGAAACAGTGGGAGGGGGGGCACAGAGACATGGGGGGAGGAGGGAGGGACGTCTCCCTCCTCCCATCTCCTCCCATCTCCACCTTCGCTCCTCCAAGATGGACAGGAAATAAAACTCAGTTGAGTTTTGGGTGGGATGGTGGGGGATGGTAGCGGGATGGGGGAGACACAGACTCCTGTCAAGAAGCTAGTGCTGGAGAATGGTAGGCAACAGGAACTGGACTCTCACCCTCAACACACTACCCTCTTCCTTCTGCTCTTCCCTCTTCCCTCTTCCCTCTTCCCTCTTTCTCTTTCATTTTCTTCTCTTCTCCTCTCGTGTCTCTCCCTCCAGGGATGGACTCCCAGATGGCTGGATTTCTCCCTCTCCCGCTCGCCCAGCGATTTCTGAGAGGTTTGAACCCGTGATCACAGACCAAGCTGACCACAACAGGTGCCCTTCTTCCGAGACCTCGGGGAGCTTGCCTTCGACGAAGTCATCTCTGTATTTATTCCTGTACATGCCACGATGGGCTCCGATGTCTGCGTCCAAGTAAGTCCACGCTGCTTTCACACTTGAATTGGCTCTGACATTGTTGCTGTCAAGCTCACCTGCATTGAACACCGGACTGTTTTGCTAGGGGAGGATGTGCCACCTTACGCAGAAAATGTGCTTTTGTCACACTGAGCCGATAAATTGGGGGGCGCGTGACCTGCGGCCTAACTGGGGGGTCTGTTCCTTCATCTTATCGTTTATCTTATCGTATATCACTAAAGTACGGCCAACTGAAGTAGTGTGCATCACCTGCGAACTCCGTGCCCAGATATCAACTAAGTTATCCGATAGCAAGCTGTGTGAAGTCACAGAGCTTCCCCGATGACGGTGTGACAATTGTGTGTTGCTACTTAGTTGCTACAGAAGCTTGTCTCATGGAGGATCGAGTGACTACAGCAGCAACTCGGGAACAACCCTAAACCTTAAGTCACAAATCATCACACGAGTTCCTCAACCCTTGAGCTACAGGGAGAGCCGGGTGATCTCTTCTACTTCTTATCGTCTGGAAGCTGCGAGATTCTCGTGGCGAAAGAAGCGCAGGCTCCAACCCGAGTGGCAACTCTCGGACCAGGAGATAGTTTTGGAGAGCTCTCGCTGATGTACAACTCTAATCGCGCCGCCACTGTCCGCTGCCTTACTGATTGCCTGTGAGTGTTTCTTGTTTACTGGTTGCCTGTGAGTGTTTCTTGTGATATGTCTCTCTGTGTGTGTGTGTGTGCGCGCACACACACACACACACACATACCCACACACCCACACACCACCCACTCCCTCACTGTCTGCCTCCTGCCCCCAGGCAGATTCCTCGCTCTCTCACCAATCCAACTTGGTCTCGGACAAACTAACTTCGCCACAGCCTATACGGGCTGAGGCGTGACAACTTCAACAAAATTCTGCGATTGATGGCCCCAGCTCGTCCCAAGATGACGCAGCTCATAAACGAAGAAATGGGACACATCGTGCTGCAGGTGACAGTCTGCCATTTTTCAATGCGACGCCCAGTGCAACTTGGATCGAGTGAGCCGAATCGCATTCCCGTCGCCCAATTTGGAGCTCGATATATGGCAATTCCCACACGAAATAGCAACCGCCTGTGCCAATCCAGAATGCACTAGCTCGGTGTCGTTCCGTGCTACCTATCTACCGAGAGCAAAGGAGTGCCGGCACGTACTTGATCGGTGGTCGGGTTTTAACGCACCACGCAGTGGACAGTGACAGCCAACATTGGGTGTCAGCTGGTGCGAGACAAGGCCAAGTTTCCGGACACAGGAGGGTGGCGCCGTGAGCCGGTGATAGCAACCTGCTGCCTATGCGGTGTGCCTGGTAACGACGAGTGCAAGGACGTCTGCCATTGCGAGCATGACTATGGTGCCAGATTGTTTGTTTCTCCCTCTTATATCCTCCTCTCGCTCCTCTCGCTCCACTCTCCCCTTTCCTCTCCCCTCTCTCCTCTCCTCTCTCCTCTCCCCTCGCTCCTCTCTCCTCTCTCCTCTCTCCCCTTTCCTCTTTCCTCTCTCCTCCCCTCTCTCCTTTCACCACTTTGACACATTTGACACAAGACACTGACAGCGGGAGCCGCTCGGTGTGAAGCCCAGAAGCGGATGCATTTCATGCAGCTGCGTGCGCTGTTTTCCAACATTGCCGAAGCTGTGCTTCCCTCTGCGAACAAACGGAGCGAGCACTCTCCTGAAGAGGTCATTTCCACTCCCGCCCTCCCCCCCTCCCCA